>PXOD01000634.1:0-88707 GCA_003012165.1 Paramyrothecium roridum
CCCCCCCCCTCCCCAATGGGTTCCTCAGCCATGCAAGCAACCACCAGGCGCTTTCCCGAGACCACCGATCGCTCACCACAACACGCATCGTGGGACTCCCGTACCCGAGCGCCGGGATGGCGCCTCCCAATCCGAGCGGTTGAGCCGCTCCTAAGGGTAGCTTTGCCGGCCAGGGGTCCTGGCAACGAGAGGGTGGCCGGTGGCGTCTCGCGACGGGCAGGGCTTGCCCTTTGGTCCACAAGCCAGATCGATGTCACCATTCTGCGCCACGGATCTCGCAGATCCTGCTGCCACTTCCGAAGAGGGTGCTTGCGATGGCCTCATGCGAGCGGTCAAGCATCCGGCGACGATGGCCGCCGCAGTCTGTCTCTCTCGACTTGCCACCTTTTCTCATTGTTTTGCGTGCATGTTAAAGTGCTGTGAGCCAACCGTTCCGTTCGCCCTAGCTTGAAAATCGATCTGAACAGATGCTGCCGTAGAACTTTGCCATGAAGATCCTCTTGGGGGTTCGCCCTTGTCGCGCGTGGGTCTGGCCGCGGATATCTGCAGTTCAAGGCTGATGAGCGTTGCACCGACACAGTTTTACTGCCATGAACCCTGCGTCGGCCAGGGAAGGTTTGCCTAGATTGGAAGCATCCATCGGCCCTAAGCATGCTCGGAGAAGCCAGTCTCCTGGCGAAAGGAACCAATGCGAAGCCAACATGCCCCCCCCCCAAAATCGCCTCACTCCAAAGGATTGTCGTAGAATTGCGCCATAAACATGGGCTTACCGCGAAGGTGGATGACGCACATGAAGCTAGTCAGATGATGCAAGCGGATCGGTCTGGTTGCCAGATTCAGCTGTGTTGCTTCCAACGACATGCTCGATTTCGAGAACCTTTTCGCTTATACTGTTTCTCCGAAGCTGTTACAATGCGCAACTAGCTGACAATGCAGAGTTCTCTCTCTCTCTTCACTACCAATCCAAGAGTAAGATTAAATGAGAAAGTCTAGACAAAACAAAACGTTCATTCAGATCCAGTGCTTTAACCCCTTCAGACAGAGAAAAACCGTCCCGTATTCAAGCACAGTCTAATCGCCAGCCCAGAAAACCACAACCATTATTCCAGGGTCCTCGGCTACGCAGCCAGGGTTTCAGATCTTAGACAATCGCGATGCCGCAACCACGAGGAGAAATCTCATCTCCACTTCCCCACGATCATGTCGCGCTCGCAAATTGTTGGGATTGCAAAGGCGGGCGCGCATGGACGGCCCCCTCCTGGTGCGACTCTCGAGGCAAGTCTCGGCTACTCGCACACGACAAGGAGATGCTGGCCCACGGAACCTTCAGCCATAATGCAATGGATGCCGAAAAAAAAGATGCAGAGATTGCAAAGAAGTGGTTCAGCGTGCGCCATGCGATGAGGCTTACTTGGATACTTTCACAACTTGGATGATGCCGATCCGGCTCACAATGGAGAACAGCTTGACCACACAATCCAACCAGACAAGGCTCCAGACCTGTCGAGTTTTGCCAAATTTTGCCAGTCCAAGACAAGTGTGCGCATGGGAACCCACCATCTTGTGCAACGAAGAGATCTAGAATAGATACGACCGGGGAGCGGGCCGCCTCGAAAGTCATACAATGACGCAGACCACCAGAGCACTGAAAATGAGGCTGTAATCGAAGCCAACAAAGGGCAGATTTCCCCGTGGGTGCAGCTTGCCTTCGCATTCGATGTGCAGCGAAGGCTGATATCGCGACGGATACGCCTTCAGCAAGGGTCTTTCGGTGGCGCTTGTGTAAGCGAAACCAGTTCGTGGTCGCATGGTGGCGTCAGCCCGGTGCTGTGTCGATGCCAGAGGACGCGCAGCACGGCTCTGGAACCCAGAGAGCGGTGAGGAAAATACTCTCCTTTCCAATCATTGCGCTGCTCATCTTTATGATGCCCACTTCGTGCCGCCTGGATTGCTTGTGTGCGATGAACGTGGAGTAATACCTCGTTCGCACGCCCTGCCTCCTGATCGGACGTGGCTAGTTCTCCCTTAGAACCAGATATACACGCACCTCACAAGACGTGTTGTTTGAGATGAAGCGCACCGAGTGCGTGCGAGGAGTTGAACCTCATGTTGAAGAGATGTACGTGAAAACCAGCGCTAGGCACAAGTTCAATCATCAGACGACTTAAAAGATAGAGGACATCTATGGAGGAATAGGTTTATCAAAGTGGAATGGGTATTCTTTCTATCTATGAGCCAAATGTATCATCACGACATAATGCGAACCATCAAAACTCCCTTCTCCTGCTCTATTCCATTTCTATCATTACAAATCACCGGTTCTGAACAATTCAATGTGAATTCTATCCCTGGTAACCCCCTTGCCCTCCAGCCAAGCTCTGGTCTGAATCATCCAGTCCTCGGGCCCGCAGATAAAGTACTGCGCCGAATCGTGGTTAAGGTGCAGCGTCTTGTCCTCCTCAAGGCTGTCGAGGCTAAGACGGCCCTGGTAGTGATAATCCTCGCCGAGCCTGTCGGTGTCGGCAACGTTCTTGAGGAAGATGCGAGTGGTCACGTTGCTGTTCTTTGCCGCGACCTCCTTGACGTACTTGCCGTAGCAAACGCCGGTGAAGTTCCTGGCGGCATGTGCCCAGGTGATGGGACGGGAAGAAGCTGGCGGGGCCAGAGCTGCCTGGAGGATCGACATGACGGGTGTTGCGCCAACTCCTGCGGACAAGAGAACGATTGGTGCATCGGCGGGCGTCTTGGAGGCATCGAAGAAGAAATCACCTCGAGGAGGGCTCAGCTCAACCTCATCACCAACATTGTAAAGCTTGTGGAGCTTGTTGGAGATGACGCCAGGAACGCCGCCGGACTTGAGGTCTTCTAAGGAATAATTGTCCACTGTATGCTCTCTCTTGACACTTATGCGGTAGTATTCCATGTTCTCCCGCGGCGCCTCACTCAAACTGAACTGCCTGCTCTGGTGGAGGTTGTCTATCTCGGGCAGCGGAATCTGCAGGCTAACGTACTGGCCGGGGCTGTACTGCGGCAGTGGCTTGCCATCCTTGGGCTTGAGATAGAAACTCATAATGGTGTCCGTTTCGGGCTCCTTCTTGGCGACCACGAACTTGCGCCAGCCCTGCCATTCTCCGGCCTCCTTGTACAAAGTATCCTCGCGCTGGATGAAGATTTGGGCGAGTTGGCCGTAAGCGGCAATCCATGCGTCTCGGACCTCTGCAGTCAGGCCGGCGCCGAGCACCTCGGCGAATGCGCCGACGAGATGTTCGCCGACAATGTCATACTGCTCAGGCTGGATGAACAGAGAGACGTGCTTTTGAGCAATATGCTCGACGGCGCCAGAGAGCTTGCCTAAATCGTCAATGTAGGTGGCGTAGGCGAGGACCGAGTGGGCGAGTGCGGCCGGCTGCTCGCCGGTCTTTTGACTGCGCAGGTTGAAGTAGTTCTTGAGCTCAGGATGGGCATTTAGCATGTTGCGATAAAACACGGTGGTGATGGTCTTGCCATGTTGCTTGAGAATGGGAACAGTGGCCTTGACCAATTGGATCTGCTCGGTCGTGAGAGCCATGACTGCAAAGGCCTGAATGCTTTTTGTCTGACGACTGAAGAAGACAGTTGAGATCGTTGCTGTAGGATGATGTGTCTGTGTCTTGGGTGTGGAGACTCTGGAGCTTCTTATCCCGACCCTCGAGGTGAGTGGGTGGCCTATATATGTCTCCATCTTGCGTCTCCATATTGACGAATTCCACTCGGCGAGCCGCGCGAGTCGTCCAACGAAGATCGTGCCATTTGCAAGCCCGGTGCGCGGAACAGATTCGAGTCCGAAGACCGCGAGGTCAGACGCTTCAATGCGTAAAGGGCCGTAATTTTAGTCATCTCATCAAGGAAACCGGTGGGAGAAGTGGCCGGACCACAGGTGATTTTTGAACTTGATATAAGTGCATCTCCGCGGATCTGGGGCGGATGCGATCCGCCTTCTACTTTGATACGGTTTTGCCGTTGTGCTGGGTGGCGCTAACTGGTCCCTTGCAGGCGGTTTTGCGGGCCTAAAAAAACCTTGATGTAGTTGCCGTAACGCACAAGCACACGGGGATTTGCAAGTTGTCACTGTCCCGTACAGCCTGCGCAAGTAGCCTTGGTCGAGTGCATACCATGAAGTCACTGCCATGGGTTGAGCTCAGTCGGAGACACGGAGAAGCCAGGCGTGGATCCTGGAGCTGAAGTCTTCGTATCCAGGTTTTGCATTGACAACGTGTGTTGCTGTGACATAAAGTGAGCTGACCTAGTGCGGGACAAGCCGGAGGCTGCCGGGACGTTGACACGCAGCATAGGCTAACAGTCGGGAACAAGCGCCACACAGGGAAGTCGGTATTCCAAAGACACCCGGGGACACCAGGAGGTCCCGCCGCTAGTCATCAAAAGCCGACCCAGTTGGAGGCAATTATCCGTTGGCCTACGTTTGAAGAAAAGAACAAAACGTGGCGACGGTCTTGCTCTGCGCTGACGGTGGGGACTGAGGCTCACTGTAAGCCGGACCCTCTCGATCACACCGGAGCTTAAATGCCTCGAATTGTCGAAGTGGTGAATTTACAGACATGGTTTGAGAGGCCTCATCGAAGGCGAGACGAAGAATGTACCGGGGACTAACGCGGCTTCGATTTGTCTAGTGCAGTGTGCTTTGACGGGTGACTGTGTCCAAATTTAGTGCAGCTTGCATGTGCCGAGATCATGGTCGGATTGTGGCTGCATGCACAAGTTCACTTCTGACCACGCGAGAAATATAGTGGCAGAGATTGACCGCGAGAAGAAGTTTGTGAGGATGGATGGAAGACTTGAGGTAAGGGCGAGGCGAGGCGAGGCGAGGCGAGGCGAGGCGAGGCGAGGCGAGGCAAGGTTAAACACTTCGCCTTTGAGTAGCGCCTTCCATGGCTGTCCGCCGGCTGCCGATTAGCCGTCGGCTCTGGCGTCGCATCGTTCCTCACCGTAGGCCAGGGCCGCGCGTTATCAATCTGATCAACCCTCCTCCGTCAGCAGAAGCCTATATCGGAGCAGGGCAGTGATCCTTCTCCAGCCGTTGAAACACCATCCATCAGCCACCCACTGTGATGGATTCGCCATGTCCTGCTTCTCCCGTTGACGCCACGCAAATCCAACACAGAGGGACAACCCACCGCGCGCGCTGTCACAATGTGGACGACATCACTTTTGCTCACGCTCCTTTGTTGTAGCCCGGCGGCAGCATTTGAGACCCCCGGCCAAGGACATGGATCTTTCAAACCGAATCACGAAAGCGCTCGGCAAAACGCACATCGTATCTTCAATGCTATTCACTCCGCTGGGCGTCAATGGGGTTCTTCGCTGAATCATAACGGCTTCAGCTTCTTTCCTGCTGTCGTTCCCAGGTCCACCCTCCTTTATCACGGCACTCGCCACAGCCAGCCTCCCAATGGCCCGGAGTGGCTCGCTTTTGAGATCGAACACGCTGAGAACTTTGCAGCCTCCTTCCGCTTGCGCGCACACCCGGGCTATCCCCGCAAGGGTCCGCGGCCAAGGTCTGACCAGCAGATACCACTGGCATTGAATGACTCTCCTTCAGAACCAATAAAGCCCACAAACAATAGCAGGGGCTATTTACACACCTACCAAGCGATTCGTGATCTGAACATCCTCTATATAGATGGTTCGGCAGCCGCCAAAACCTCGATGGGAACATTGGATTCACAAGACCTTGTCCTTCTAGAGAACCGCACTGCTGGCCACCGTGATTTCTTCGAAATCCAGCGTGCCTCGGCCCTATGTGACATGGTTACACGATGGGGTTACGATGGTCTCATGCGAATGGAGATTGGCTTCGAAATTATCTACTGCAATTTCAGCAACGGCCTCAACCAGACCTCGTCTATGCGGACCCTTTTGGAGAAAGATAAGCTTGAACCCAGTAGCATGCAAATTTTCCACTGGGCCAGAGCGGCAGGCGAGCGATATGATGGGCTTAAAGACCGCGTGCGCCTGGACTTTTCCTCAATGAGTTCTGGGTTCTTTTTCCCTCTGAACCTGTCCAGCACGAACGCTAGCCGGTCCAACCTTCCTCGACTGAATGACACTGACTTGAGCGACTTGAAAATACTGAAGAATCATACTCAGCATGTTTCTACACAACCAAGGAGATTCATTGTTGACTGGCAGGCGGTAGTGGACTTAGTTATTGCGCGCTTCTCGAACGGCTTCGCGTTGATGGGCTTTGACGGGACCTCGGAGGGCAACTTTGTTAGAGAGCTGGAACGAGCCACTCTTACCTTCGTCGATGCACCTCCTCTGCCAGAGGATATTGATCAGAACACGGAAGCCACCAAGGACAAAACCCGGGAAGCGGTTGAGAGGTGCACAGGACACTATCTGCTACCGGTTCTACACACAAAAGACAATTGGAGCTTTGAGGACGGACTTATCCACACAGCATTAAGCACTGTCCTTGGGGAGATCTGCAATAGCCTCTTTGCCATGCGTTCGCTGCTTTTGCAAGCTTCTTCGGACACGAAAACCAATGAGTATCGTGTCAAGTTGCATGTCGACAGTGACGACTTCCAGAAGGCTGTTAAAAAAAGTCGTGAGATCCTTCTGAATCTGATGCAACGACTCTCATGGACGGAGTGGAGGAAAAGAAGACCTTGTCAACCAGACGAGGTCATGTTCGTTGCAATGTGGCCTTTTGGTACTGAAGAGGACCATTGGCAACCGGGTTGCCGGACCATCGACGACATGCAACACCCCCGACATGGGTACTGGAATCAGGCGGATAGGTGACTGATGATGTTTCCAGAAGTGATCTTCTGGCCAGGACAGCGACTGGATGGCATTGGATCCAAACCATGCAACATAACATGAGCCAAGACGCGCGGGATCCTTCGTGAAGAGACTAATTTCGGGCAGCTGAACGAGCATTCGTCTCATTCATCTAAACAAAGTTAGTTTGGGCAATTCAGCTTGTTGCGCGGCGCAATATCGCTTCAAGGAAAACCAGTGCTTCCACAACAACACGGACACTGTGGTTTGGCCTACTTCACAATAGATCACGACCGAGGCGCGATCGTAGCGGATCTGCACAACAGACTTCCATAGACCGGTTTCCCCCACAACACGTGCATCCGCAGACCGACAAGCGCCTCGGCCAGGCAAAGTTAATCTCTGTATGTGACTTGGATAAACGAATGGAGTTTCAGTCCTGGTACAGAGGCCGACCCAGTGTGCAGCTCCTCTTTTCGACTGGATCGTGGCCGTCACCAGACTTGCAAGACGTCATGGATGCGAACAGCCAATGACAATTTGAGAGCCTCCATTACGGCAATTGAGTTCAATCCTCAGCCATACTTGAAATCGAATAGAGCTATCAACGCTACCTTCTACAACGTAAGCTTCTTTTGCGCCTTGAAACCTTGAAACCTGCTGCCCGGGACTGCCGCGTGGCTACATCAGACCACCCACTTCAGCCCACCTTGATTCAGTCCTGCATCCCTGGCCTGTTCTATCTACCCGCCAATCGTGACCTGATCATACCAACAAGCATCGTACGGTATGTGAACAACCTCATGCAATAAACATTGACATGCGATCGCCTTCCATTTTACCGGGAATTGTTTTGCCACTGCTTTGCCTGCAAGAGGCGACCAGCCTCAAACAATCGTGGTCCCCAACTAATTAAATAATCCCAGCGATCGCGCATTCCTCCGTCGCGGATACACCAGAACTTGAAGTTCGAGCACCTGGAGTTTTTTGAAGCAAGGGTATCTCTCACAAAAAATTGTCTACCCAAGGCTGAATACCCGAAGCGACAAACTTTGCTATAACGTCCATCCTGAAAACTCAAGAAGCACATCGCACATTAGTCACAGCCTAGCGAATTGCCACGACCATGTCCGGAGCATCAGTTCAAGCCCGCAAGTTCTCTGTGGGGGGATCGGAGCATTTGAAGAGACGCATGAGTAGAACAAGCGCCCAAGAGGGGGAGTTCAATCGCTCTTTGACGGTAAGAACAACTCTTTCAATTGCGGCTCAGAGGTGACGTATACAGCCGCTATGCGAGACAATACTCTGACCACTATATCACGATCTAGACATCTTATCTTGGTCTCTCCGCAGTTCATGTAGACGACAAAACAGTCGCTGTAGCGATGGCCGTTCATGATGCTACTTATTGCATTGATTTTAGTGTCCATCAAATTAACATATCCCGCAAATCTGACAATGTAGATCCAATCGCTGATTTGATTATCCCAACAATCGAAGGATACGAGTCCGACCACTGCGTCAAGTTCATCGGGGGTGGAATACCAAACCAGCTTAACGAACTCAGTCCTACGCTCTGCTCGCGCCTATGGCTTAGCCTAGATATTGTGCCTATTTTGCTGAGACCCGATGGGGATAGCACTGAGCGCAGTTTTTGGGATGTCAAGAACGTTGATGAACAGGCAGATTCGATGGCCCGAAAGTGCATCATGTAAGTTCAATGGGCAGCTTCACAATTCTCACATGTATACACTATCCTAACTGTGGCACCTTACCAACTAGGTTCTTCGGTCCAACGCTGGTTCCTTTACTCCAGGTTGGATTTAGAGGAGCAGTGCAGACAGACGCTGGCTTCCGCGCCCAACTTACCAGACTCGAGAACCACAGAGATACGTGTGGTGCTGCCACCTGGGATGCCATGTCCCTATTCGCCGATCGACTCAAGGAAAAAAAGACGAAGATTGCCTTCTTTAGCAGCACACCTCAAGGTGGAGGTGTCGCGCTCATGCGTCACGCCCTCGTCCGATTCGCACGGCTCATGGGAGTTGACCTGAGCTGGTATGGTATGTAATACCTGCGCACCATAGCAATCATGTCTATGTTGAAAATAAGTGCTCATACTCATGCAGTGCCCAAGCCCAAGCCTGGCGTCTTCCGCATCACGAAGAATATACACAACATTCTCCAAGGCGTTGCCGATCCGGAGCAGCGCATTTCGGAAGAAGAGAAAAATACCATCACTGATTGGATTGTGGATAATGCTCACCGCTACTGGCTTTCCGAAGGAGGCCCTCTCCGACCACCAGAAGAAGGCGGCGCCGATGTCATCATGGTAAGTCAGCGAAACGACAAGTGCTCCAGCCTTTTTGACTCGGATGGGCCGTGCTAATTGTCCAATACAGATTGACGACCCGCAAATGCCGGGACTTATCCCTCTGATCAAAGATCTTACTCCGAATCGACCTATTCTTTATCGTTCTCATATCCAGATTCGCAGCGACTTGATTAAAATCCCGGACTCCCCACAAGCTGACATTTGGAATTACCTATGGGGCAATATCCAACGAGCCGATATGTTCATCAGCCATCCCATTCCCGAATTCGTGCCACACAACGTGCCCACAGAGAAGGTCGTCTACTTACCCGCCACGACTGATTGGCTGGATGGCTTGAACAAGCCTTTGAGCCGATGGACTACGGGGTACTATGGCCACATCTACAACCTTCAATGCCATTCCCAGCGAATGTATGTTTTCCATTCAGCTCAGCAGCCGTAACTTCTTGCTGACCAATACTAGGCCTGAGCTCAAGTGGCCGAACCGTATGGCACGAACTCCTCGATGAAATCCATGTAGGCTGACTTGCTGTAGGTAAATACATTGCTCAAGTCGCTCGCTTCGACCCCTCCAAGGGTATTCCTACGGTCGTCGAAGCGTACGCCGACTTCCGCCGCCGATGCGACAAAGAAGGCATTACTGATATTCCTCAACTTTGCATGTGAGTAATTGTTCTCGGCTTAGCAGATAGAATGGCTCACCCATCAATTAGTTGCGGAAATGGTTCCATCGACGACCCCGACGCCAGCAGCATTTACGACCAGACCATGAATGCACTTGAAAAGTACCCAGACTTGATCGAGGACTGCAGCATTATGCGTCTTGACCCGAATGACCAGTTACTGAACACCATTATCGCCAACGCTCATGTCATCCTCCAACTCTCGGATAGGGAGGGTTTTGAAGTTAAGGTGTCCGAGGCTCTTCACGCCGGACGCCCCGTTATCGCAACCCGTGCCGGCGGCATTCCTCTACAGATCAAGGAGAACGTCAACGGGTTCCTGGTCGACCCGGGCGACTGGCACGCCGTCGCTGACAATCTTGTCAAGCTCTTTAGCGACCAAGATCTCTACAACAAGATGAGTCACGAGGCACGAACCGGTGTCAGCGATGAGGTTGGCACAGTGGGCAATGCACTCGCCTGGTTCTACCTAGGTTCAAAGTGGGCAGAGGTTGGTGTCAACCCTGGCCTGAAGGGCTGTGAGAGATGGGTGAACGACATGGCAAGAGAAGAAGCTGGCAAGCCCTATGCACAGTCGGAGAACAGGCTCCCACGTCGCTTTACGGAGAAGAGGAACTAGATTAGTTGTTTCCTGACCGGCACCACTAGCAACAATTCGGAATTTGTCTCATGTACACTACACTTCGGAGTCATAGGCTTGTATTTTGTTTCAACAAACAGCATGATTCCTGTCACCGAATGAAGATGACATCAAATTAAGAAGAGCGGCCGAGAAATCTAAAAGCCATCTCCCAGGCTTCCGTGCGGGCTACAGTGCGAGAACCACGGCGATTCCTTGCAGTATTGCATCGATGTTCTCCAGGAGATAATAATTTGTTCTGCAGTCCCGCTAAAGGGCAGCAAATTTGACAAAAAAAGGTTGGAAAAATTCATAGCAACACCTGGTCTCGATCCAGGGACCTACGGGTTATGAGCCCGTCGCTCTTCCCCTGAGCTATGTTGCTGATGATTGATGTGATTCTGTGGAGAACAGGCCCACGATATCCGGACTAAATGGACCTTGGTCTTCAGCCCAGAGCGGAAACAATGGTATGCCGGCCGAGGAAATGTTGCAACGCCTGCGTCACTGAAGCGGCGCTTGCTCCGAATCTAACATATCAATAATAAAATGTTTATGCCTTTGAGTCTTACACGTATTAAGTCGCAAGATATGAAGCACAGGGCTGCGGCAACAATGGGAATTAATGTCACCTATCGTAGACTGCAATTGACGGCTTACTATGATCAAATCGACGTCACAGCGTCCTCCTTCAAAACGTACAACACGAGGTAGCTCCCAAACTAAATTACAAAAGCCGGCACATCGGCATCCTATTTCTCGAATCGCTTGGCGACGGTGCCCCAGTTGATGACCTCCCAGATGGCGCTGAAGTACTCGGCCTTGCGGTTCTGGTACTGCAGGTAGTAGGCGTGCTCCCAGGCGTCGATGCCGAGGAGGGGCTCGTAGTTGCCGGTCACGGGGTCCTGGTTCGCGCGGGTAACGAGGCCGAGGGTGCCCGAGGTCTTGTCCTTGACCAGCCAGGCCCAGCCGGAGCCCTGGATGCCGGCGAGGGCGGTGTTGGTCTGCTTCTTGAGGTTCTCGAACGAGCCGAAGTCCTCCTTGATGGCGGTCTGCGGGTTCAGGTTAGCAAACAACCTCGGAGAGTGTGCATTGGAGAGCGGGGTTGGGACAGATGGCCTACCAGAAGCTTGCCCTCGGGCTCACCACCGCCGCCCTTGCCGTTGGGGGCTAGGTTCTCCCAGAACAGGGAGTGGTTGACGTGGCCACCGCCATGGAAGTTGAGGAGAGGAGCCTGAGCGGCCGCGGCCTTGGCATCGCCCTTGGCCTGGGCCTCGCCGAGGGCCTCGACGGCGGAGTTGAAGCCGTTGACGTAGGTCTGGTGGTGCTTGGAGTGGTGCAGCTCCATGATCTGGCCGGAGATGTGAGGCTCGAGGGCGCCGTAGTCGTCTGCATTGGGCGCATTGTCAGTCATCCCGCAATCGGTTTCACGGCGTGGCGCTGCTGCTCCGCAGGGGAATGCTTACAGGCGAGATCAGGGAGCGTGGCCTTGCCACGAACAAAGGTCGTGCCGAAGGCGGCAGCAGCAGGCCGAGCGGCGGCGGCGCGGAGGCCGGCGCGGAGGGCGGGAGTCGTGCGGAGAAGAGTTGACGACATGATTGATCGAGTGCAGAGCTTGTGTGACTGGGGGAAGGGCGGTTAGCTCACAATCTTGACAAGAGGTCGTCGCTGTGGCAGGCAGATGGTCGATTGACGAATATTATACGTGTACGAGGGTCAATTGCCGAGGGCATGCGAGGTAGTCATAGATTTCCAGCCGGGGGCTGCAGACTTACCTACGGGTGTTGATGACAGGCAAAGTGGGTGGAGGAGAGTGTTATGCAAGCACACGCATGGATGATGTCAAAATGGACTTCCGGCCATGTCGAGCTCGGACAGCCGAGCTTAATAAAATTGGCAGCTCCGTCACAGCTCCCCGCTTCACGTAATGTGGCTGGAGCTATGGCATAACGTTATACAAGCGGGCAGCCGTGTGGCTGAGGTGGCTTTTCACCATTTCATCAATCTTCAGCAAAAAGAACTTAGATTCAAATACTATTAATTGATCAACTGAAAGAACTTTTCTGCTCCGAAATGAACGCGATGTTTGATCTTAACCGATATCGCGGCTGGCAAGATTATGGAAGATTATGCACTCACAGCTCCCCCACAGTTGTCCATCACGACTCCCGCAACTAAGCTCGGATTTCTCGGCCATACAAAGATGACTGTATGACACGGAAGTAGACCGACGTCTGTTGTCATCAGGAGGGTCCCCAAAAGCCCGCCAAGCTGGCATTGTTGTTCGGCGCTTGTCGGACATGCGGACAAGCGGACACCCGGCTCAAGGCCGAGAAAGCTTCGGCGCGGTGGTAGCGGCAATCCAGGCCTTCGAGCCGAGTCCAGCCCAGGGTCTCCGAAAGAAATGGGGAAATAATTATAAGGAAAGCCTCAAACTTGGCTCCAAGAATTACAGCAACAGATTGCATTGGACCCCTAAAATGCGGATGCTCATGCAATTGAATGTCAAGTCCACCAGCCATTGTGATGTAATGGTGGTTGATTATGTAACGCAGCACATTGGCTGAACTCAACGCGATATGGAGGGGCACATCGCGTCTCCCGTCCCGCTATTTACAATGTCCGAATAGGGCTGAACACCAGCAAGCAAACCAAGATATTTGGACATGTCCTACTACGACGTGGACGCCATCCTCACGGATGCAGAGGTACGTACCGATCCATGTTTAGAATTTGAAGAACACTCCTTCTAAACCCACCCCTAGAAAGTCCCCTGTCAGTTCGAGCTCGACGTCCCCTACCTCGGCCACCTCGACAACTCCACCACCGGCCTCAAGCCCGGCACCCAGCTCTCCCTACCGCTATGGCTGGCCGAGATGCTCGCCCTCGCCGCGTCGGGTGAGGACGCGCGCGCGCCGCTGACGCTCAACCTCCCGCCGTGCCTGTCCGAGGCCGTCGTCGCCGCCCTCAAGGCCGACCCCCGCGCCGTCGCGCTGCGCGACCAGAGCCCCCACTTCTACGGCGTCGGCGTGCGCATGCTGGACCTCTTCGACGAGCGCGAGATCGGCGCCGTGCTACGCCGCACCTTTGTTGTGCGCGCCGCCGACGTGGCGCTGCACGCGCGCAAGGCTGACGAGGGCGTCGGCGGGCAGGGCCAGGAGTTCCTGAGGGGCCTGGACGAGTGGGAGAGGGGCCTGTTTCGGAGGGGCCACGAGGGCGTCAAGAGCGCCAAGGAGTGGAACGAAAAGGTCAAGAAGCCATGATGGGCGAGCCCTCCCGGTCTACGGTGTTAACCGTGTGCATACTGGTTGGTGTTCTTGGATTTCGCCGCCTTCCACCAGCCGCGGGCACCCAATGCAGCCGGCCCAGCCGCCCATGGGCCAAAAACCAATGTTAAACTCCATGATACCCGGGCAATGATAGAGCTTCGCGAAACACGACGTTTCCTGACTTCCGCGGCGCATATGATAAACCCCCACCAGTGGCCTGCTCCTCTTATCGTGGAATTTACGAATACAGGATGGCCTTTTCCATTACGTTTGATCGGTAAGGGGGGGGACTGGATACAACTCCCCTTTCTTATCAGCACTTTGTTAGATAAGACGACCTCCAAAGATAAGGCGTTGCGGAACACGGCACTTCCGGACATATCCAAAAGAGAGACTGCAAGATCTCCGGAAAATATGGTAGACTGTGTTTTCATCACAAGATGCCAATAAATTGAGCTCAATAATGGATAATAATCAAATAGACAAGAATTTCATGACTTAAACTATTAATCATTGCTTCTTACGTAGGCAAGTCCATCGAGAGATAAGGATTGCGGCGTCGCCTCGCCTTTATCGCCGACTTGATTGGATCTCGGCGGACTCCGGGAGATACGGCCGGTTCCACTTAATGACTTCGCCATCGTCTCCGGAGATATAAATCTCGGAAGTACTCGACTCTGCCTGTTATATTTCCTATCCATTTCGATTCTTCAATCACATTGCTGAATTTGGCTAGATTGTTCACAACATCAATCTCTCGTAATCGCCATGCCTTCTCAAATCACAATCGAGGCCCTCCCCGTCCCTCCGGGTTCGGAGATCAACTTCGGAGCCACCGCCACAAACGTTGACGTTGAGCATTTGACCGGTAAGAGGATACACTGCATCTTGAGTGAACGTGAATAATACAATCTTCTTTGGGAGAATACCCGTAAAATCGGTAACCTCTCGGTAAGGCTCTCACACGTACCTAGTCATCGGCGTCATGACCGCTGACTCCTTCCGCAGACGCCGACTTTGACATTCTTCGCGATGCCTTGTTCACGCACCAGGTTCTCGTCCTGAAGAACCAGAGCCACGCCTCACCGCGTGCGCAGTATGAGCTCACTCAGCGCTTCGATCCCGCAGCCGAGGGCGCCTACGGCCACGGCAAGACGCTCGATGCGAAGCGCTCCATCCTCCATCCGGACCTGAAGACGGTGCCTCACCAGCCCCAGGTCCAGATCATTGGCAACGGCTCCGTGGAGGAGTACGAGGGCCTGCGTGACTTTACCCTGCGTCATCCGCATCACCGGACCTTCCATGCCACCACGATCCCAGAGGAGGACGATTTGGCATTCACGCGCTTCTACCGCTGGCACATTGATGCTGCGTTGTACGGTCTCGCCCCGCCCGTCGCAACCACGTTGCTCGCCGTCAAGGTGCCATCGGGCCGCACTCAGACAGTGCGGTATGACGATGGCTCAGGCGACGAGATGACGGTGCCGCTGGGCACGACGGCATTCGTGAGTGGCGAGGCCATGTACGATGCGCTATCCGATGAGGACAAGGCCTTTGTACAGAACGCTCGTGTCGAGTACGCTGCCCACCCCTACATCTGGATGTCATCCGCAAAGTCACGCCCGACCGGTCTCGGCCTCGTGACCGAAGGCCTCGAGCTCTCCGAGTCAGACCTGCCGCCCATCGACCCGGCCTCCATCCAGATCCTCCCAATGTGCTGGAAGAACCCGGTGACGGGGCGGCTGGCTCTGCAGATCCACCCCTCGGCGGTGCGCCGCCTGCACCTCCCCGACGGAAGCATCGTCGAGGACCTGCAGAGCGTGCGGGACACGGTGTACCGGCTGCAACGGCCAGGAATCAAGCCTACTCGTGTCTACGCGCACGATTGGCAAGAGGGAGACCTCGTCATCTTCCACAACAGAGGCGTGATCCACTCCGTGGTGGGTGCTTTTGCCGAGGATGAAGTGAGGCTCTTTAGGCAATGTAATATCGCAGGTAGCGATTTGCCGCGAGGTCCTGATGTTGCCCAGGCCGCGTGAAATGAACAGCCAACCAACTTTACGGTCAAACGAAATGAGTGTATCCATAATGAATAGTTTATAGACTTAAGCACAGTGCAGTAGTTATCGCGTGAGATTTAGCTTAACCCTAACATGTGCTGGCAATATCTATTTGCATGTCTCTTAACAAAGCGCTGAGACTCACTAGTAGATGAGTTGCCCCCTTGAAAGCATCACGACTTGAAACAAATCCGCACATTGTGTTACAGCACCTACAACCCCCTTACGCTTGCCTTCCCTACGATCTTCCGGTTCTGCCTCTCGGCTGTTGTCATACATCCCAATGTCGTGCCAGGTAGCGCCTATGACCTACCCTATCGGCCCGTCTCATTCTGCCGGATAAGCCCAGTTCACGGCCATGCATGCCTTCCGAAGGCGAGGGTCGTCGTGGAGCTGATAAACCTCTTCCCTTTGAAACTGCTTAGAATAAGCAGCTCAGCCTGTTGTCACGATTCTATGTGTCTAAAACGAGGCTAGCACTCCTGAGATTCAGAGATGCACGACCTCTGGTGACTTTAATGCAAGGCCAGCAGTATGTTTCTCAACTAGACAAACATTTTGGAAGAACATTTACTTCTTGGTCATCCTGGCATAACATATTTCATCTCTAAATGCCGGTCTAGAAACGCTAGCTTTGCAAATTGTTAAAGTTCGGAATGGCCCCCCAAAAACGATGTATCGAAAATGCGTATAACTCTCTCCCACCATCACGTCCGACCGGATTGTCTATACAGATTCGTCATTTCTTCGTTTATGGCATGACCTAGTCCTGGGTCACCCAGTACTCCACGATGAGGGCTGCTCAACATCTGAGCTTCCGCAAATGCTTAACTCAGATTCGCTGCCGCAGGTGTGGGCGCGAAAGATGCTCTTCGTGACATCGGCCTCACAGTCTTGAGTGCCATGTTGGAATCACTTTACCAGCCGTGAACGCATAATGATAAGCAATGAAGCAAAGATTCATCAAGATAGCCGGCTAGTCGTACCATTTCTCCATTTCTACAGGGTGTCGGTGCGTGACTTCATATTGCTTCTTTCAAGCTTGCCCGACTCTCCCAGAAAGCATCTGATGTTGGCTTTAGTCTGGGAAGTATTCCAGAAATTTCGAGAATAGAGTCAAATGAAGCTCTATGATCGTCCGAATAGCTAGCCGTGAGGACGTACATCCTAGGTAAGATTTACACTAACTCCATTTGAAGATAGAAATCTTGCCAATCTTTCATTTCCACTTCGTAAGAAGAGTATAGGTGGCATTTGTCCAAGAGAAGTGTATTCGATGCCAAGTTCTTCGATGAGAAGCTCTATTACTGCGTTGCCGTGACTCAAGCAAGCGACAGCAAGGGCTTCTCCCTCGGGACTTTTTCTATGAGTAATGCCTGAAGTGACTATGCCCCAGGCAAGCAGTCTTGCCACACCTCTATGGCTGAGTTTCAGAGCTAGATGCATTGCAGTATAGCCGTCAATGTTGGGCCCAGATTGCAGCAGGGATCTTATTGCCTCCATCTCTCTTCGTGTCCTCGCTTTCGAAAGGGCAATCTGCCCACAAGAACTGAAATCAGTCATGTGACGTCCACCCAGAACGTACTCACGCTCCATCGCAAGCTCAGCAGCTGGATTGAGTAACATATTTCCGGCGGCTGGCCATGGTTGGTCAGGTGTGTCTTCCTGGTCCACGTTGATAGATATCATCTCGTTTTCCGCTGTCTTTTCCAAGAATTTGTTATCAATGTCTCTCGTAGCGAATAATGCTATCCGGTTTTTGGAGTTTGATCTGACTGAAACCCTTTTATCATTTAAAGCATGAATAAGATTTCTGCAACGACAGCTTGCAAAAACTTCTGCGGCTGATGTGTTCTGGGTATGCCTCAACGCGTGATCTACCCCAGCAATATTGGCCAGCTTGATCCATTCGAAAGTTTGGAATCGGGCCACGTATTCAGTTTGGGGTATTTGGTTCGCGGCAAGATCAGCATGATAGAGCATTTCTTCACAGGCGTATTTCAGGAAAGGCAGACTTTTGGAGGCGTCAACTTTCCCCGCAAGAATACCAAAGATGAAATCAGGCGTCTGGGGCAATTGGTTAGCCAGCGCTTGCGTGGCCGGATGATGCACATATGCTTCGCAAGCGGTCTTGAGAATTTCATGGCTCTGGTTTTCCCAGTTGTGTCCTAGTTCTGGCCAGACCTCGTTTATACCGTTTTCTTTGATAAAAAAGTGCCGTACAGTTTCGTGGATGAATTGCACAATAGGGCTCTTGGCCTTTTTCACTTCGGCAAGCCCTTTTGATGAGTTGGTGATGAAAGTAGCAATCATCTCCGTGCTGTCGGAGCTGGAAGTCGTTGGTAATTCCTGATCCACAAGGCCCTTGCGCAGTAATCCAGCCCATAGAGCGTGGTAATATTCCTCAGGGCTTAGTGGCCGCTTTGTGAGCAGAAGGATAATGACACTGAGCTGCAGGTACTCGCATCTTTCGTCGTCCCGCTGTATCATGCTACGGAACAACTCGCTCAGCTTGCTCGGCACTGCATCCAATTCTTTTTTCAAGGCTAGCCGACCATAGCGGTTCTCTTTGTTAAGGAGGTTCACAACCATGACAACCCAGAGAAAGACTCCGCCCGCTTTCGCCAGTATTTTGGATTGAAGCTCCTGAACAAGTTTCGGGTCTGCAATTCTGAGGCGGCTTTGAACGAAAACAGCCATGTCGTGAGTATGCCCGTCGTAGTCCTCCAAAGTAAGACGAGTTGCTCGATCTGTTAGAATACCTGGATAAGGTCGAGTGGAAAGGCATATTCGAAAGACTATTTCCTTCTTCTTCGCTTGTTCTGTTAGCTCCTCCAAGTGCTGCACCATCTCCGTCACATCCTGTTCGTCGCACTCATCGAGACCATCAATGAAACAGATGAACGGACGGTCGCGAAGTCTTAATACCGCCAACGAAAACAGATTTCGAAGGTACTGTAATGAACTCCATCCTGTTTGACTTTCCAATTCACAATCCAAGTCTCCCAGTATCAGTTGTAGATCAGGGTAGCCCTCGAGGATTGTCAAGAGTAAAAATCTATACATCCCTTTTGCAGACCTCTCTAATAGCGCGCCTTGGGCATTAAAGAAGAACCCAGAGATCAAGGCGGCTTCATGATGAGCCTTGTACATATTTTCAAAGATGAACTTCATCATGGTGGATTTGCCTGCGCCACTTTTACCGTTGATCAATAGAATGCTTTGTTGTTGAGGTTGATGAATAGGATTGCTCCATGATTTGTAATGAGGATGATGGAGAAACCAGCCACATGTCCCATCATGAGCGACATCAATTGCAGCTTTACGTGAATTCATTTGGTGGAATTTCAAACTCGCGAGCAGTTTGGCGTAATGATCCGATGGCTTTTCTTGATAGTCCTGATGTGAGCACTTCACAATTCTGTAGTCGGAAGGGTAATTCCACTTACGAGAAGGGAAGGTATCCGTGATGTTTGGATCTGGGATAATCAAAGGAATATGCTCCAACAGCTCCCTTGCATAGGCTGCGGCGGCGGCGGCGGCGTATCTTTGCCAATCTTTGTTTTTGTGGGAATCCGAGTAATCGCATATGCCTCGAACACAGAGACAAGGAAGAATGTCCATTAAGCCGGCAGCTTCCATTTCAAAACATACGACGTCCAGATCTTGGGCAATACTGTCTCTCTGAGGGCCGTATCTCATCACCTGGTTTCCCGAAGCGACGCCCCCATAGTGTATAACGGGATCATTGTGGCTTCTTGGATCTCTCTTGACTAATTCCTGGCTGTCGCAATCATTACAGCCGTAAATCTGCTCTCTGTGGGAGTACGCTGCTTTAAAAAGACAGTCTGGCAGAGAAGGTCGCCTATATTCAGGATGTTCCGCGAACTTGTCTTCAAGGATTGATGTAACCTGTGATGGCTTCAATTCGTGATTCGCCCGTAGGTTACTTGCGGCTGTCAGGAGCAACTGGGCTGGATATTTCTCAGCCTTTTTCCGTTCAAAGTAATTCTCCCCGGTAACCTTGCCCAAATCGTGCTGTACTACTCTTGTGCCGACAACAATGTCGCCCAAGCGGATATCAACCTTTGTAGGTGCGCCTCCACCAATGCCCACGAGTAGACAATATCGAATAGAGGGAAACGACCGCACCAGGTTTGTCAACACGTTAGCAGCGCTGTTGGTACCATACTGGGATGTGGGAAGGCAGGCGAGTACAATGTTGTGATGCTGGATATTGCCGCAAGTGTAATTGTTGCCATCACCGGTAATGATAGGTAACTTTACGTGGATGCTATCGAGCATTGCCTGAGCAGCAGCCATCTCTACATGCAAGGCGCATATCCAGGCTATAGTATACTGGCCGTAAGGTGCTCTGGGAATCTCTCTGCTGCTGTCATGAGTCTTCTTCTGCTTTTTGCAGGGACGCGAAGAGCTGTCCCGGCTGTTTGGTAACTGAGGTACCGTGAAGTGATCATGGGGATTGCTTGTCGACATTTTCGACCGTCAACTTGTCGAAAGTCTAGCCTAGTGACGACGCATGCATGGTGAGCAAAAGTTTTCTCTTTTACAAGGTTGATGTTTGGACCAATAGAAGCCCCGGGTGTCAATGATAATGTAACCTGACCAAGAGTGCGAAGAAATGGACTCTGCCATTCGAGCCATGTCTCCGCCTGGAAGTAGTTTCGTAAATCCATTGAAGAAAAGGCGACACTCCTTTCGCCTTTGCTCATGGTCGATCTGACCAGAGTAAATTGGGCGGCAGGTGGGCTATGGAATGAGTCTTTTAATTTTGTAGCCATGAGCCGCTTAAGGGCTACAGGATGGGAAACTAGAAGCCTTGAAACTCTCATCAAGCGATGTGCAGTGCCAGCCCTGAGAGCGAACCCAGGGCCTAAGCTTGCGCAGACAACGGTGTGCGTGAGCTTGCATAGCCGTGCGCCCAATCTCAAGACTGCAGCCATTAATAAGTAATTCATTTATTCATTCATTAAAGTACAGCTCCGTGCCTGCTTTCTATACCTCACCCTCTACCGAGCCTTACACTCAAAATATAGAACATTCCAACCACCATCCACCCAAACGTCACCCACATGTCGCTCATCTCCAACAGCACAAAGTACTTGTTCGAGTATCTCACCAGGTACGCCGTTGTGTACCACACGAGCCCGTGGACCAGGACCGGGACCAGGTAGCCCGTTCGCAGCCCTCCCATCGCCCGCGCGGCATTTGGCAGGGCCGTGCCGCAGAGCCAGCGCCATAGTAACATGGCAATTGGGGGGATGCGTTCCCATCTCTCCACCAGGAGGCGCATCGTGTAGGCCCGTTCCGCATACTTGTCCTTGGAAAGGATCTTGGCTACTGCGTAGATGTGTGCGCCAGCCCAGCATGCTTCCGCGTAGGAACGTTCGATGTCCGTCAACAAAAGCCAAAGATACAACACTCGCTTGGCGTCTGCGACCACGTCAGGCCTCCTCCTCTTCTTCTTCTGCATCACCAACTTGCGCCTCTCTCCATCTGCAGCCTGCACCGACCTTTCCTCCTCCCGTAGCATGGCTCGCTCCAGGCCCACAATATCCGCCTCCAGAGCACTGCGGCATAGAGACAAGAGACCTGCCTGCATGGCCCACTGCACCACAGTCCACCATCCGTACCCCGTAGACGTGTGGAGGAAGTAGTGCGGAGACGACCGCGCCAGCTTCATGTTGCTGACGGCGTGGTACCATAGAAACTGCCCTAGCCACGGCGTGAGGATGCGCCGGATGTGGTTGAGCAAAACGGCCGTGACAATGTAGGCGGCGCCGGCGCGATATCCCTCGCGAAAGATGAATTTTTGGATCGAGCGATATGAGCTCGTGGGGGCCATCATCTCAGCAATGAAGCCGTCCAGCCATGATTGAGGTTGCCCCATGCTCTAGCAGCTCTAGCAGCCCCCGGGCGCCGTAGTGCTATTGATTTGTTGCAAGAACGCGTTGATCTTTATATGTGCGCATTCTCCAAACAACTGCACTGTGATTACATGGTTCATATATGAATTGAACAGTCTTTTTCAGTTTGGCCGCTACCGACAAGTTTAAGCGGCGCTATATCGACGAACTTTGTTAGGGGTTATGAAAGGGGCAGTGGGTCGTTTTAGCTTAGCGGCCTGAACAGCGTCAGCCTGGAGGCTGGCTGAACAATTGAGCATGTACATCTTGGCACCGTCACAGAATGAATTGATCAGAGTGGTCTTCCAGGCGATATTTATGTACGGCTCTTCAGGCTGCTATAGCCAAATCACCCCGGGGGCGTGCCGCATCATCTTTGTGGTATCACACCTATATACAGTCTTGATTTGCCATAAGTCTCCTTTCCCAGTCCCAAAGTCTAATTGCAGTATCCATCGCCTATATTCAAGATGCCGGAAAAGGCTACGCCTGAACACGCTCCCAATGCAGTTGAGATTGACCCCTAACCAGAAATCCGCAACATGGGAACCGCTCAACATTGCCCATGTTTCAAGGACCGCAAACGCCAGCCAAAACAAAAGCTCCTTTACCAAGGAGAATAGTACACCCGCATTCATATCCATTCAAAACCGCGGAAGGTGCGGCGCTTCCACGTGGAGGCTATAACGTTGCATTTGATCAGAGATGTGGTCATATGCTTGTGATTATTTGCGAGCGGCACTTGGCCGACGGCAGCGTTGAAACGTATTCCAACCAAAATTGAAATTGAGAAGGTAAACGAGCGCGGTGTTCCAGACTCCATAGCGCACCACAAGAGAAAGAAGAATAGTAGGAGTGGTGAAACAGAAGCGTACGAACGGTTCAGTAACGAGCGACTGAACATCATGCGGAGTCGAGTTGGTCGTAATTAATATATCGAAAGGAATAGGCATGTACTCATTATCGTTAAATAGGCGGTCTTGGTATTGCTGTGAAATATTGTTCTTCCCCAATTTTTTTTTAACTTTTTCTCTTATGTGTTTTCTTGTTGTTTCGATTGCAAATTTTTTCCTTGCTCTTGGGAAGGAATATCATACCAGTGAGTGGTAAACCTTGGGCCATCCCGAAGAGGGTACCAGCGGCAGAGTATGGATAACTGAAGATCCGATGCACCAGAGTGGATGAAGATGTGGCAGTGCAAGGTAATCGCCGAGGGCTATACTACTCGAGATTCCAACCACCATCATGAACGCCCATGTGACTGACATCTTGGAAGGTGGATGGCGTTATCGTGTTGGACGAAATAGTTGAGCCATATGTAGGCGCGCCATGTTCTGAGTATGCATACTCGCCAGTGATGGCATTGAGATGGGGCTCTTCTGAAAATGTTGGGAAGCCGAAGGGAACAGAGGCCGACGAAATAGGAGCCATGGGCATGCTCGATGATACGCTCAAGTCAATGTTGGGATTCACAACGCCGTCGAGAGAGATGGTGCCATGATCAATCATGTTGTAACTGGCCAGGTCCCCTTCGATGACCGGGAAACCATCGGTTGCAAGGTCCAGCCCAATATTCGCCATGTCCTCGTCTTCTTCGTCTGTACCGACTGTAGCCTGGTTGGCGGCGACATGAACTTCTTCGAACCAAGCCTTGAGGTCGCTCATGCATGGCCAATTGCCACCTCCCTTGCCGCCACGCTTCTCATCATTGGCACCTTTATTCTTGCCACGACTGGCCTTGGGCTTGAAGTGGGTTCGACGAAGATGCGCCGCCGCGTTGTAGTATGCACCATACTGCTTTCCAGAAACGCATGCTTTGCACTTTGAAAGAGGGTACCGCACAGCGACATTGGTGGCAATACCGACCGTGGAAGGATCCCGGCAGACAAACTTCTTGACAACACCCTCGTGCTTGGCATTGATATGACGGCGAAGCTCATGATCGCCGCGAAAGCCTTCCGGGTGGTCGCTACACTGAGTGCAAAACACTTTAGGATGTTTCGGGCGTTGATAAGTGAGTTTGCTGGAGAGCTTCATCTCAGATTTCGTTGATTGCTGCAGGGAAGTGCCACTTCCGTCACTAGCAATATTTCCCCTTCCTTGACTGGGCTTTGGGGCTATCGCAGCTTTGCTGTTCTGAAGGACACGGAAGCGTGCCTCTTTGGCGCGTTGCTCTACATGCGAGGCAGTAGACTTGATGCTAGAAATGCTGGTATTAGACTCTGAACGGTCCATAGACACAGACAGAGGCGACGAGAGGAGCAGATTGCCATCCGACGGTGATGAAGAGAATTTCGACGGAACGGTCTCGGGAAGATTGGCACCTAGGCCCAAAAGTGCCTGTTCCGAAACAGACGACTTTCCAACCTCGTATGATGAGCCAGGTTGTTGATACATGGCGTCTTGATTGGGGACTTCGTCAGAGACTCGCGATTGACATGAAGCAATGCGGGTCATGTTGAGGCCTGCAGGGCTGCCGAAGGAACTATTTTGGCGAGTCAACGGGACAGGCCCTTCATTGATTGAGTAGCCGGATACCAACGATGGGCAAGTCGAGATTTGTCGTGTGTAGTGGTCATGGGGATATAGGTTGGTCCCAGTTGTGGCCAAGTACGATTGCGCATGTCCGTCATTGTCCAAAGTAGTTGCAATGTACAGGCTGGGATCAACCCCGATACCGCGCAAAGCACTATCCTCTTCCACACTAGGGAGACGCTGGTTCATCAACTCAGGATGTCCCGAGAAGAAATGACTTGATGTCGGGCTGGCGCTTGCTAAAGGCGCGATAGGGCCATTTTGGCGAAACGGCATGCCAACTTCGGAACGATTTGAGATGCTGCGACTCATTGACTGGGATGTGGGGTTCTGTTGCGAAAGAGCTCTGCCATGACGCCTGAAGGCCTGTTGGCTGTTAGTGTCTTGAATCTACGTATAATGATTAACCTTTATGGCCCGTGGTGGGATGAGAGCAAAGAAGAGCAAAGGACAGGAAAAAGAACAATATTGGATGGGCTGGGCTTACCGTGACTGGAGAGCTCATATTCGGAATGAAGCCCATGTTGGAGTGGCTACGGGCAAGTGCCGCAGCTTTGATCTCCTGGAGTCCATATCGGGTTTGTGAGAGAGCGGTGTTGTGGTATTGATATGATGACGGTGTTGCAGGCTTCAGAGTGCCCTGAAGCATCTGTTCGAGATGGAGAGCTCGTTTCCTGTGTACTTCGAGTTCGCGCTGAAGCTGCTCCACGGCCTCGGCAGGGATCTGGGTCATGTTGTGGCGGCCGCGTATAAGTGAAGCGGCGGACGATGATACGGCCAGATAGCGGTAGCAAGTGATGCTGCCTGAGTTGTGAAGGGCGGAGTTTGTGTAGTCGGGAAATGCAGCCTCGCTTTTTTGTTTTTTTGTGTAAGAGGTGATCCTGGGGAGGATTCACGGGGAGGACGAGAACGAGACGTTGTTCGTCCGAACAAGGCTGGTGGAGACGGGAGCGAAGATATGACAGGAAGATAAACAGCACAAAACGGCGAGACAGGCGCGAGGACAGCAGTTAAAGAAGCCACAGGCTGGGATGGGGATGGGATGGGCACCCGAGAGCCAGTTGTGCAAAACGAGGCTACCAAGTAGCTTACCCACCATGCGACAGGGGTGTCGCTTGTTCGCAAGCATAGAAACGTGCCGCCAAGTCGATGCAGGTGGGTGTCGATGTGGGAGTCAGAGATGGGGTGGGGAAAGGAAGGACACCAGTTGACCTGATGGGGAGAGGGGGGGGGGAGGTGGGCTTGGATTGGATCGGGGGAAAACCAAGGGCAATGGGAAGGCCGCTGGACCAGCGAAAGAGCACCCAGAAAGCAGCACAGCACAGCACAGCACAGCACCGACACTGCACACACCTCAACCTCCGAGGAGGGACAGTACCAAGAGTAACATAAGGTACGGAGGTAAGGTACGGTAGACTCCCATCTGTGACCGGTTTGGCAGTGGGGTTTCTGCACATCTCTGTAGCAGCCGCTTATTGCAGGGACGTTTAAAACAGTGAGCCAGTCAGCGGGTGGTGTCCCTTGCCTCCCTGCGGCTGCCTCTAACGTCCAATGTCAGGATTGGCACCTAAAGTCCTTGTTCTCTCTGCCTTACACAATCAACTCAACTGCTCCGGATCACACCCACCCGCCCACTCGCCCACCGTCTGCAGTCCATCCCGTCTCTGGCGCAAATCCCAAATCCAGACCCCTGCCGACACGCATCCTGCTCGAGGCATCTGCAGCTTGAGACAGCGCCCGATGAATACAGACGAGCCGCTGTGCTGCATCCTGCTCCCCACAAGCAAGCCATGCTGCACACACAGAGCCACTCCGGGCACGACTCATCATTAGCAAGAGGAGCCGGCGACCCGTTCATTCTCAAGCATGGCCCGGCCTCTGCGCATCTCGCTGCTTTCCGAGCCAAATGACGCCAAGTCTACTCTAGTACGGCTAGCTTGCGCGATGGGCGCTGTGGTGTTGCAATCAGGTTCCATGCAGGCATCAACCCAAGTCTGGCACACCTCTGACAGCGCCTGACTATCCTATTTCCTCTGACTTACGTAGCACCTAGGCTTTTCTCCACTTACTCCTGTTGTTATTGTTGTTGTTTTTTGTGTTTTTCTCTCTCGTTAGTTCAGACCGGCGAGGAAAACCAGACGACGCCAAAGGGATGGCCCTCAAACCTGTAATCTTCTTGGTTTCCACTTGCATGAGCTCAAGCAGGCGCAAGGATATGACCGAAAACAAAAATAAGAACAAGAAAAGGATATCGGCATCCTACATATCTCACCTACAGGATACAAAAACATGTACAATGCAGGACTGTGCTGCGGCCTCTTCTGGACATTGCACTGTCCTGGCCAGCCGAGTCTCACCGATGGGCATCCAAGTATCACACAACTCGGGGCTTCCCCGAATGGCCAGCCACGTTCGTGTGGACCATGGAGGGTGTGCCACTGCAACACCCGAGATGCACTCTTTGTTTCGTGGCACCTGGTGGGGGTGGCATCGAGGCGATGGGACCGGACCCCGGCCTCCAAGACCTCACGTTACCTGTCGACGTAATAGTGTTGCTCCTTTCCTGGCCACCGCATTTTCCGTGGAGCAGCAACTCTAGCTAGGATGAGTCGCTCTGTTTTGATCTCGTTTACTCTGCTTCGGAAGCAATGGAAAGCAGAAGAGAAGGAATAACAATTACAGAGCCCACTTTTTGAATAAGCTCGCCGAGCTGGATCCGAGTGCATGGTTGCGCATTGCATCGTCATTACGGTCGTAAATCCCACCTCGGGAAAAAACATGCCTAACATGGGTCTGTCCCTAGCCTAGCACATCCCGTTCAGGGTTTTGGCACCAGATCTTCCCCAGGGCAGTGGATGCGACGGGGTCCGGCGCTCGTCCGCAAGACATTACTGGCGACACCACAGTCCTTGCTGGGTGA
This sequence comes from Paramyrothecium roridum, assembly GCA_003012165.1. NCBI lineage: Eukaryota > Fungi > Ascomycota > Sordariomycetes > Hypocreales > Stachybotryaceae > Paramyrothecium > Paramyrothecium roridum. Next base: position 27,132 of record PXOD01000634.1, read on the forward strand.
CAGCAGTTTCATACGCAATCTTTGCCCTGTGAGATATGACATGGTCTGATTGTGGCATTGCGCGGATGGACCAGGCTTGACTAAGGCTGCCGCTGTGTGTACCCAGAGTCTCCCGATCATGCACCAATTGGTATCCCACAGCTACTAATGACTCCTGCGCAACGTCGAACTGACATTCAGCAACGGCATGGAGGGCACACCAAGCATCTCAATTCGCTCATTCTTGCAACTCATGGCCCCAACTGCCAGCGTCCTTGTGCATCCGAGCGAGCCTCCTGCGCGTAAGCCTCCGCAGTGGCCAAGAGCCAGTGGCGCGCGAATGCAGCAAGCAAGCAAGCAAGCAAGGCAGACAAACGATGCACCCCCAAAGGCACATCACCGAGCCCCCCATTGTGGTTTGTCTACGTGGGCTTACAGCGGAGCTGTGTGATTGGTCATGGTTGCTTGACAAAGTGAGGCGAACACGCCCTAGCCAACGCAGAGGCCGTCGGCTTGGTTTGGAAGGGCGGGGCAGCGATCACCTTTGCGATTGGAAACGGTCCAACACGACCCAACCACCAGCGTAAGACAACTCCAAAACCTAGCCCAACATGTCTTCTTCTGTTCTTCAACAGCGATGCACAAGTTTGCCAGTCAGGATGTGCCGGTAAGACACTCCAGAGCCGCGCTATCAATGCGCACCCTGCAGAGTTCCACGGATGGCCATGCATGAGTGATATGCATCCTCCACAGTAGCTGCAGGTTATAGCATCGGCAGCTTCTCTTTGCTTGAGGAGAAAGTGCTCCATTCCAAATTCACTTTTTGAGAACTACGATCGTTATGCTTGGTCATGACGGTATCCAAGATCGGCTCTCGTTGGCGGCTCCATCGTTGGAGCTGGAGCTGATCGACAACCAATGATCGGTGGGCAGTCCTGCCCACGAGACCACCTCTTGGTGTTGAGATCCTTCACCGCCTCCTACAACTCCTCAGCCTCTTAGATCGACGTTCATCGTAATTCGCAAGACGACGCCTCAGCCGCAGCCGCGTGATACGAACTCAACTCACCAAGAAGTGGCTGTGATGGGTCCTTGTAGCCCCATGCACCCCTGTCGAGTTCTACCTCTTTTCTAAGATTGTGATTGGCAGCTGATGCTAACCTCCTCGAGCGCAACGACAGAAGTAGAATAACAGCTGCGGAAAGCTTTGGCAGACCAGTCACGGCCGTCGTTTTTGCGCTCGTGGACATGCGACCCAGTCCGCAAATGAAGGCCCATCTAATTGGTCAATGCACGGCTTCCAGAAGACCGTACGAAAAGGCGCCATTAAATGACACCGAGCTTAGAAATGAGTTTCACCCTACCCACTTCAGCAAGGTAAGCTACGATCTTCTTTTGGACTGACTCGAGAGGCGGTGACAGAGCTGCATAGCACGGTCATGAGCTCATCATATTGCTTTGCCGCATGCTGGACCGTGCTATTACTCCATGCCAGCGGATCTTGAAAATTAGAATGGATACCAAGTTACCGAAGGCCGAGATGCTATCGGAGGTTTCAAGTAATGCGTATGAAGTGGACCAGCTCCAGGCCTGAGAATTGAATTACTGTTCTATATTTATCACATAATCACTTTTACATGGAAGACATATCAAACAAGAATCCACAGTCTGACAGTTCGTGCTGCCGGGTGTTTTTATGTCTAATCTTCAAGTACAAGGTGTTGCGGAATGATTACGTTGCATCATGCGGTCTTATCGATAACGGCAAAACAGCGGGCTATCAGCTCCCGCAATGACACCCTGACCTTATCGCCAGGTGGCCCTCGCGTGAGCTGTTAGGCCAGCTTGCTCAAGGTTCATTGAATGAGCCAGCTCTATGTGAGCGACTGGAATAGTTCGCGGCACAATGCGCCGTCTTAACTTCGTTCTTTTGGCTACCTTCCGGCTCTGCGGAGCTCGGTCGCGTGGCTTCAGCATTCACGAGGACCTCGTAGCCTTCCCACAGGTGAGCTTCTAAGCTTGTCACTGTCCGTTGCAGGAGCATGCTGACCCGCATAAAGTTCGACGTGGTCTTTGCGGAAGACTTCATCTCGGAGAAGGATGCGCAGGCGCTCTTGGACAGCAATGCGGGCCACCCGACGTACTCGGCAGACTTCTCGCAGCCTACAGCTGGCGACATTGGAGAGGCAGACAGCGCTGAGTCGGCAAACTCGGAAGGACAGGAACCGGCCCCAGAACACGTTTATGAAATTATGAATATGACACCACACCAATACCTCTGTTCGATACCCGTACTGCAGGCACCCGAGCCGGAGAACCAGACGGCAAATGAGCTAGCAAAAGCAGAAGAAGCTCGCCAACTCAGTCGAGCGGCGGAGAATGGATGGGAACTACTGAATGACCTAGAGAGCCTCTGCCTCTATTTCATGTCTGGATGGTGGAGCTACCGATTCTGCAACAACCGCGAAATTGTGCAATTCCATGCAATCGCCACCCTACCGAACGGCCAGGCGCCGAAGCCTGACCCGAACAGCGCGGAGTACGTGTTAGGGAGGGAGCCAGCAATACCAGCGAGTGCGCAACAATCGGCCAACCAGTCTCCCGAGGACGATCCTATCCCGGCTGAATTGCAAGTGAAGGGTGACCAGCGGTACCTGGTACAGAAGTTGGTGGGAGGAACCATTTGCGACCTTACCGGCCGCCCACGCACAATCGAGGTGCAGTACCACTGTGTCCCTGGAATGAAGAACGACCGCATTGGGTGGATCAAGGAGGTGACTATTTGCGCGTATCTTATGGTCGTCAACACTCCCCGACTATGCAATGATGTTGCCTTCCTGCCGCCTAAAGAGAAGAAAGCCAACCCAATCAAGTGTCAACTCATTCTTGATGGGCAAAGTCCAGAGCCGCCGCTGCTAGATCAAAGCTTACCGGGATCGAGAAACCAAGAAACCGCTGCTAAAGAAGAGCAAGGTTTACAGGGCCAAGGGTCAAAAGACAAGCCCGAACTCGTCGTTGGCGGTATTGTCATCGGCGGCCGAAATGTTCTGTCCGGCGCTGACGAAGCCGGCAAGCCGCCTGTCAAGCTGGACCCTCCCCGCAGCTTCTTTGCCAAGAAGAAGTCAAACCAGGATCGACTCACGGAGATGATCGCCAAGGCCGCATCCAAGGAGGAGGGCGGAAAGCTTGAGGTGCTCAGCAAGGAAGAGCTGGAGAAGCTCGACCTCTCGCCGGAGCTTGTCGAGGAGATGCGCGAGCAGATGGAGAAGATCGCTGGAGATGCCGGGTGGAAGCTAGAGATTGTCGAGGTGCCAGGCGAGGTGCGGGAGCTGCGGGGCTACCTGGATGGCGAGGATGAAGATGGGGGCGAGGGCGCCAGCGATAAGAAGAAACTGGATACCAAGGACAAGACAAAGCAAAAGGAGAAGAAGGATGAAGGCGAGGGCGAGGGGAGCGAGGAGAAGTTCTTCAAGGAGGAGCTTTGAGATGGATACATCTGTATTTTGCGTAGATACATTACGGCGTTGGGAGCATTCATTGCAGCAATATCTTTGATACTTAGACGACATCGAGGCATACATCAGCAGAGCGTCCGGACGACCCTCCTACGGGTGCAAGAGTGTGTTCTTTGTTTTCTTTGCATATCCCTTCAGGACAAGCCGCTTGTCCGAGAAGTGTAGCCATGGCTACTGTACACGTAAGACCATATTTTTGTTTGTTTGTTTTATGATAGGTCTTTCGGGGTGCGGACAGGTCGCTGGGATATGGCAGCCATGATGGCACTATGTTGTACGCCGTCTTCTTATTCAAAATCTGTCAAAAGCATCAGGAAATAGCGGTTCGGTGAGACACGATCCACCCACCCGCCCGCTCGCATGACCAAGAGCCCGGCTTGCCTTGCAGCCACAGATCTTCACCCTTGTCTCAGACTAAAACACTGTCTCCCATCAGCTCTCAATTTTCCTCTCGAGCATGGAGAAGAGAAGAGAAAACATGGAAAGCCCTCGTGTGGAAGGAAAGGGAAAAAAAAAAACAAAAAACGAAGCGTTCCCGTCCACGAGCAAGACCCTCCCTCTCAGCACCAGGGCGAAGTTTTAGAGTTGGCCGTCCGCGTTCTGATAGCTCAGCTGGATCCGGCAACGGGGTGGTCTCTGGGGAACAAGGGACGGCCCGAATCTAATAACGGAAGTGGCAAATATCCGGCGCAACTGACGAGACCTTCAGCCACGTCTTAGCAGAAGTCGACTTGTTAGACAAATGGGCCGCGCAGCGATGCGTTGCAGGTGTTAAAGAGAAGACCCATGTATAGAGCTGAGAAGCAGTTCGAGATGATGCACAATGCAATGCAATGCAATGCAATGCAGAGAGGAATCGATGGACACACTATCCGAGACAGCAGACCTTGTAAGCTATGTTTCGCATGTCGTCACAAACACTAGGGCTGTGCTCTTCTCATCATTTTTCCACAAATCTGCATGGCGAGTAGGTATGCTCACCTTGTTTCTTGTCTTTGTTGTCATTGTATGCATACACATCTGGCGTTGTCATGCCCAGCGTTCTTCTGGTCAATGCCCTATCAACCAGCCGGACGGATAATGCACTGCCGGTGCCCCTCTGCCATTCTATTTTCGTGAATTGGCGTTCCATCCTATTGTTTCGGGCTACGAGGCCGGGGAGAGAGTAGGTGCAAGCCGGCCCGCTAACTTAGTGCTCGCTGCCGACTTGGAGCACTAATGATCAACCTTCAGACGGGGTAAGGTGAAGGATACTATGCAACGGACCACTCAACTGGTTAGGCGGCTTGAGTGCACAGACCGTGATAATGGAATGCGATCCGCATATCCTCCAACTAAGATGGTCTCAAGACACCCAACCTGTCGAGCAATTGGCCCAGCTTGGAATGCTGCTGTTGTCCGGCAACGAAGAGAGCGTAAAAGAGACGTAACCGGCTAAGCCACGATGTTGGACAGGCCCCCTGAGGTTCTACTTGCCAGGGGGACGGCAGCGTTGCTCTTCATTTCTACACAGTATTCTACGTTACAATCCAATCTAGCCTTTTTCACCAAAGATCCGCAAGTAATTAGTGCCGTGCTATATTATAGTCTATAACCCAACTCAACCAGCACGAGGTTGAGAGTTTTTAGATCTGCAACGCGGGGCAAACCACAACACGCCTGCCGCCCAATCTGATGCAGCAATACGGGCAACGCCCAAAGCATGCTCTGACCAACCGTTTGGAGGCGGGAAAAGAGAGATGTAGATGCCGATCGCATCTCTGCATCAGCGGCTCATGGTGTATATTCACTATTCTTGAAACAGACTTCGTAACTGCCGGCCTATTTTGAGTTGAACGGGATTTCATTAGCGGCTGGTTGGCGCTAGACGTCTGGTGCCTGACCAGCAACGTTAGTGCTTGGGCTCGTATCGCTGCCCGCGTTAACGGAACGGCTTCGGTCACATCCGAACGCACCACCGTTCCTTGGGTTACTTCAGGGTACAATTTGGTCGCCTTCCATATGTAGAGCAACGTAGAACTCATCCGGAAGCTTCTCAAAATCAGTCAAACGTTGAGCTCGCATCGAGTTCATCCTGCAGCTAGAGCTCCCTTTGACAGGGCAGAGATCTGTTTGCTTGGGCCCCCCCCCCCCCGTTAGCGGAACCGCAGCCCCGGTGTCAGGGGTTCTAAGTCACCACAAGACTGGGATTGGCGCTGATTGGCTTCCGGGGGCCGTCGTCATGCAGCCGAGCCTCCGGCTTTCACAGGCGTCGGCCGCCAGGGGCCGCAGCTTCGAGGTGTGTGGGTGGGCTCCAAGGTCGCGCGTCTGCTAAGGGAACGGGACGCCGTGATCTAACTCTAGTGCACGAGTCCAGAATCCTCAAGCTTGACAACCAGAGGAAAATTGGTGTGGTTGGGCTGCAGGGCCTTCTATAGACCGGTATGTAGTCTACATACTGTATATGTCCAGGACCAATTACCGGTGCCAGGGCAGACAATGTAGAAGACCGTCGAGACCTACTACCTAGTGCGATACATGCATATGCCGGCACGTCACAAAGCAGAGCAAGCACAGGCCAATTGATGTATGCCATCTCACGGGCTTGTCGCGCGCAAGCGTCTCGTTTCCCACAACCGTGGGCTAATGCGAGATGAGAGAGGAGAAAAGCACGCGAAGCTAAGCAGGCATTATATGTACGTCAAATGTTATGTCTGCATCTCGACTGGTTTGGGAGCCGGGATAAAGGGCATGCATGCAATGCAGCAAGGAAACAATTCTCAGCACATGGGACCGGGTCCCCGAACAGCAGGCAAACCCAATCATTCCAATTTCAACCCCCGGGACGTAGGCGAACGCTAATGCAGCGACCCCTAGCTGTGCCCCGGGCCTCCCCCCGGCCCCCCCTGCGCGTCTTTCGCCCATTGCTTGCTGCTTTCTGGTGCTAAGGCCGGGGAGGAAGACAACCGCTGAACAGGGCAGTGGGGAGCGTGAGGTCAAAGCAGGCGGTTATCCACCTTTTCTTCTCTTTCACGTCACGGCCAACTTCCTTTTCCTTGCCCTCCTCGTTCTCGTCCTCGTCCTGGTCCTCCTCTCCCCTCCACCCATGCTAACTCATTACGTGCCGTACTGTGCTATCCTTTTGGTTTTTTTTGCGTCGCGACCCTTTCTAGCATTGCTTTGTTTCTTTGTTTCGCCAGTCCCTCCCTCCTGTCCCTGCCAATTGGTCTCTCCTGTATCCTTGGCTCCTCTCTTTTCCAAATCTGACAGAGAAAAATTCCTTTTCCTTTGCCACGGCGACCTGGAAGGATTTCTTGACTGTTGGCACGACGATCCGCTCCGTCGGCCCTCCTACAGTTACTCGTCGTCTCCAACCCGGGCGACCGTCTCTCCCTCCCTTCCAATTGTCGCGACTTCTTCGACGCCTCGCCGAAGGAAGAAACCATCCCCCCGCCTCCCGCTGAAAGATCAAAAGCAAAAAGAATAAAGGACGGCCAGACCAGAGAAAAGCTCGACGCTCGGTCCCTGACTGCCGGGTCTTGCAGCGCTTTTCGTTAGGGCCGGCGGGCTGGCTGAGACATGGAGAGGGCGTAATCTCTTTGGCTTCTTTTGTGGCATGTTCTTGTTGCAACTGTGAAATCGATAAACATCGGAGCTATTGCATTCCTTTTTTTCCCCTCCTGCCTGCAGGACTATCTGCTTTCGTCGAGCGCAATACATACAGTAGCTGCAGTCTAGCTGAACTTCCCTGGTCGTGGTGTCGCGTCAGCTCATTTCTTCGTTGGCGACGGCGCGAGTCAGATTCATGCGACCATGTAAATGGGACATTGGTTCACTCAGCACAAAACAAGCAGGCAATTGAAGAGAGAGAAAAAAAAGGCTGGCGGGACTCGACATGAGACGTCATTCTTTGCAGCAGCATAATTAGCGGGTTTTCTAGGGTCAGGCCTCGATACTTCTTCCCTTTCATCCTCTCGCGGCTGCGCGCTGCGGATCAGTGCATACGCGACAAGGTCCAGGCCCCTCTCTCACCCGGACGCGATAGCCGATCTCAACACAGAATTGAAGCGAACAAACGATCGAATTTCCCAATCCCGGTTTGACACGCGGTCGGCCACCTGGCGCCATTGCGAGTCGACGCTACATTGGTGCATTGTGGAGGGCTCTTTGCAACAAGCATCATCCTGACTTCTCGACGCCACAGTTGTCCTTTTCCCACTTGGTCCCTCGTGGAGGCCTGACGTAACGGCTCTTGCAGACGAGTCGCGAACATACGGCCCTCGATATTAGTTACGCCAACTGGCTGTGAAGCCTTTAGCAACATGGATTCGGTACAAAGTCTGCACAGCGACAGGTCTCGAGGCGCCCAGTCTCGCGCTCCGTCTCGATCCTCGACTAGCACCAGCACGACACGCATGTCATCGTCAACTAATATGGACTTGGGCTACGGCGGTTCTTCGCCGCAGCGCAGCGCCTACAGCAACTCCCGACATCACCAAGCATCATGTTCCAGGGCATCAAGCTCCCCCCGGCCCTCGGCTCGATCAGCCTCGAGATTGTCCAGAGAAAGTAGTGGCGAAGTCATTAGACAAGCTGCCCAGTCATCATTCCTACAGGAGAAACTTGAACGAGAGCGCAAAGCAGAGAGCGAGAAAGTGGCCCAAGCCGCGTCTCAATCACGGCTGAACGTAGAGATGGACGCTGCTTCGGGATCAAGCAAGGGCAGCCAAAAATCGCCGTTGACGCCTACCGATGCTGAAATGCAAAGGCCACGGTCGAGCGGTGGGCCGGAAGGGACAAAGAACAAGCCGCTGGCACTCAAGGAAATGGAGCAGGTAAGCCAAGCCCATCTCCCCTTGTTGGTTCTATATACTGATTTTTCGAAAGGTGGTGTCGAATTTGCTCAAGCAAAACTTCGATCTCAAGCTCGAAATCCATCATCGCCGCGAGCGACAAGAAAAGCTCGAGAGTCGAGTGGAAGCCTTGGAATCAGGGAAACAGCAACTCGAGGAGGTAAATGACAAGCTTTTGGAAGAACTTGAGAAACGCGACAAGGCTGTCGAGGAAGCCGTTGCTATGATTGTGATGCTGGAAGCCAAAGTAGAACAGCTCGTCGACGAACGGGGCTTGGTTCAGTTGGGTGACGCAAACGAATCGCTCCCTTCCACAAACTATTCCTCACGGGAGAAGCTTACTTCTACACCCAAGCCCCACCGCTCTGGTCTAAGTGAGGCCACCACTAAGACTCTCAACCGCATGCCGAGTTTCGTGTCCGAACACCATGAAGGCACAGAAAACCTTCGAAATGTTTATCTAAACGGCCTCGACAGTGTGTTGAGTCTAACCCGCGTCCCCGAGTCGCAAATGGAAAATGACAACGGCCCAGCCAGTCCAACTCTCAGCGTTTTGAGCGAAAGCTCGTTCTTGAGCGTGTATGGGCAAAAGTCAGAGGACAAGACGGAATCGGTTAAGCTCGATGATATCGCAACCTTCGACGGCGCAAACAGGGCTTCCAGTTACGATGTAGCTCATGAATCGGAGGCAAACCGAAGGAGCAATGCAAACGCCCATAGGCAGGTCAGTGGAACATCACAATCCTCGGCCAGTGTTGCGAGTGCACCAGCCCAAAGACCTGCCTCAGTCATGGAGCACCGGTCTCCACTTCAACACATTGAGCGCTTGGAGCAAGGGAACACCAAGCGAGAGAGGCATCAGCCCCCCACTCCTGCAAAGGATTCGCAAAATACCCGCATACCACCGGGCAAGTCGCCTTCACGGCAGCGGACGAGGGAGGAGAAACGACAGGCGCTACGGAAGGTCATAACGGACGCACCGGGCGGTGTTCGTCTCGTTGACCACGGCCTTCCCCCTACTCCTGACACAATATCTTCTTCGGTGCTTCACCGATACAAATATTCCGATGATTCTCTATCTCAACGCCGAACAACCTCGAATGAGTACAGCGTTGGGGCCGCATCCGAAGCAGCGGCCATGGTCCAGGACTTACGAACCCTGCCGGAGGTGGCTATGGCTTCCACGCTTCAAACCGTGCAGCCACCCTCACAGAAGGGTGAGCCGAAATACTACGACCGGATTGCGTCGTTTACCAATGGCAGAGTACCGTATCAACGGCCCCATTCGGCCAGCGAAACCACTGTTTCCCGTAGTAGAGGGAACGACTGGGGCAGCGACAGCGATGACACTGACGCTCGCTCGGTCGAATCTAGCCTAGACGTGTGGATGCAAGAAAGTGCTAAACCAGATCGCAGGGGCGGTCGCGTCTCGCCCGATTTGTTCAGCTTTCCAACCACAACGTCAGGGAAGACTTGGGCTACTGAGGACATGTTCGGTCGCAGAAATGGACATGGGGGAGCGAGAGTCGACTTTGATAACGATCAGATGCACGACCTCTTCTCCATCCAGAACGCCCTGTTCGCCTCGACTGCACCGCCAGCACCGAACAGGCGCTCTAGTCTTCACGCGCGAACCGCATCTACTTCGGCCTCCGCGGCTGGATCTGGCTACACTGGCTATCCTCCAGTGCAGCCTCGACCACAACGCTCGCCAGACCGTGTGGCGCCGCAAATCAGGAGAAACAGCGACTTAGCATATGCCAGAGAAGACCTGACTACTCCGGTCCAGACGCAATTCCCACCACCGACAGCCTCGAACAGCGAGCAAAAGCGGCACCGCTATCCACCTGTTTCGGGGCAGCTAGGAGCTCGGATTGGTCTGAATAAGATCTTCCGCCGCTCCATTAGCGGAGCTCCGCCGGCTTTTGACTTGGAATCCGCTCCCCCGAGTACTGCACCTGCTGCCCCGGCCGACGACAGCATGAAGACCAGCGGCACCATTGGCGTGCCATCTTGGGTCAGCCGAGGCCCGGTGGCGGAGGACGAATTTTCTAGCGCTACACCACCACCTATCATGCGGAACCCGCGACACAGCCGGACTAGCTCCATGGGTCACGAGAAGAGCAGTCATTCCGCCGCAGTGGTCGAGCCAACCCGGCCAAAGACACCATCTGCGGCTGCAGCAATGTCCAGTTCTCGTCAGCAACCGCAAGTCGCTCCTACAGAGGAGTCATCGCAGAGTACAGGAGGGCAGGCCACGGGGGCCCGGCGAAAGTGGCTTGCTGGCTTTGGAAGATCAAGCAGCTTGAAGAACAAAGCGAGCTAGGCGTTATGTTTGTTTTGATAGGCTGTATTTTAGATTAGATCCTGGGCTGGCTATTTGTCCAGAAGACAGGCCCCGGGCTGCAGTTGGGGGGGGCCCAGGGGCGAAAAGGTTGTGAGGGAGAATTGGCACAGCATTCTTAGCCAAGGGGTGTGGCACAGATTGCTTTTTGACAAAAGGAACAAGAATGCTTTCTTCCGTTGAGAAGAAACATCATGGCGCAAATTGGATCGGCGTTTTCTGGATTTAGGGGTCATCACCGTTTGGTCGGGTTAGACACACAGGCGGTCCACGGACCAGCCGTTGAGCAATCGCAACCTGTTTGAGGGTTCAAGGAGTAGCTAGCATGTTTACTTGGTAGACAAGTCAATATCAATCAAGAAGAATTGCCTAAACCCTTTTTCTCCTGCTATGTGGAAGGCTGTTGTCAAAGCAACGGAGTCTAAAACCAAGCGAAGACAGCTGTTGGTGGTGGAAACGTCTAGGCTGCGAGCCGGAATGGGGGCAACCAGTTGCGGCTCCTTCGAGAACTGATTATGGAGCAAATCAAGACCTCTTCTTAGCTAGACGTAACAGCCCAGGTCAACATTTCGAATGCTGGCATCTTGCATTATGGTGAACTACGACTCAGGTCAGGTGGGAGCGGAATCGTATCGTGTGCAGTCCGGCGGTACTGGGGTAACAGCCACTGCGCAATCAAGCGAAGCTTTTACGATCATTCTACCATAGTTTACTAGGGAATCGTTTGGAAGCTGCGATGACATAAAGGGGGACTAAGCGTATTACACAGTCGAATGGTTGGTGGTGCAGAAATAGGACACAGATCGGTTAGACTAGAAAGGACATGGCACGCAACCTTTTTGAAGGAAACAAGTCACAGAGGGAGAAACATTCATGTAGAAGATGATCGATTTTTGGTTTACTTTGTGCGCCTAAGCTAAGATGTGTTCGAGAACGTTGTGTTCACCCCGAAATACCAAATTCACAAGTGCCATTAAAAACCCCTTTAGTCCGTGAAAGCAAATACAGATGATGGTCCCCCAAGTCACCCCCAATTTTGATCCTCTCCCAAACAGAACAGACCAGAAAATGATGTAAGGATGGGTTTCAGATGTAGTCCCAAGTACCCTGGACGCGGCCAAGGCCAAGGTCGCCGACGGCCTGCTGAAAGGCGGCAGGAGTGAGGTCGACGTCGTAGGTATCGCAGCCGGGGCAGAGGTCGACGATGCGAACGTCGGCAGAGCGGCCGTTGTAAGAGACGCGGATCATCTTGTTGCAGGCGTTCTTGCTGTCGAAGATGGTGGGAGAGACGGCAGCGACGAAGTCGGTGTCCTTGTTGGTCTCACCGCAGGCCCCGAGGCCAGTGTTGTAGTAGGTTAAGTCGCCGGTGTTGGAAGCGGGCTGAGTGACAGCGGCCGCGAGGGCGAGAACGGGGAGAGTAACGAGAGTGCTGAAGAAGAGCATCTTGATGGTTGTTTGAAGAAGTGGTGGATGTTCTTGCAGAGAGTGTCTGGAAGAGGATGGAGAGGTGCTTTAAAAGCGTTTGATTTTGTGAAAGAAGAGAGTTGTTGTTCTTGAGAAGAAACCGAAGTGGTTTAAAAGAGTGTTTGCTGTGGCAAAAGGAGTGTGTTTTGTAGTGATGTGTAGAGTAACGATCTGAGAGTGGTTGGGAGAAGAAGAAGAAGAAGAGAAGAAAAGCAGAGAGGGCGAGAAAGAGGACGAGGAAGCTTTATGTGCTACCAGCTGGCCAGAGGAAGTGTGCCTCCGGCAACATGTCCTCTTCCCTTCCACGATCAATGGGAAGGGGCTCGGTCTGTGAAGCGAGCATGAGAGGCCTTGAGAGCCAATCAGCGTCAGACTCAAGCTCGGTGAGCTGCAGGATGATCTCACCGGCAGTGCTAACGAGAGCAGGAGGAGGGAGAGGAAGGCACCTCGTTCTGACTCTGGCTCCTGATAGGCCAGGGGCTCGGTTCGCAAAGCAGGCACTGAGGCAACGAAAAGATCTAGCGTCATGAGGATGGAGAGGAGAGGTCTGATTGGTCCTAGTAAGCTTGCACATCTGGCAGGAGATAGCTGGAAGGAGATGAATGGCATGGGAGCTTACACGGGTCGGGAAGAAGCAAACGAGGCATGGCGAGGTACGGCAGCTGGTCGTTCGCAGGAGATTTTCAGTTGGGGATGGTACTGTAGACACATCCACATTGTAGACGTTAGCAAGCTATGTATCGACCCTTTCCAGAAACTACCTGGAGGAACAAAAGCCCAGCTTCATGTTCGAGTTTCTTTGACCACATGATCAGTATTGTTCGGTTGCTTTGTTGGGACAATGAGCTGTGAAGGATCACGAAACATGGGTTCTTTCCATCCAATGGTGCCTGCCAAGCAATGTCTCCTCTACAGGACTCGGTTACATGTCACTCCACTTGCCAGAGTATGGGTAATTGGGAGGGGGGTAGGAAAGGGGTGGCAGCAGTGCGAGCCTGGGCGCAGCCACTTCGTTGCAGATACATCTTGCGAGCAGAAGAGGTACAACGGAACCTTTGGCAAGACTCTCTGGCCTTGTTTGAACAATCCTACGTGAGATTTTGTTTCCCAGACACTATTGGAACGAGGGAGATGGGATTATAGAAAGGTTTTGTCATGGTCAGTCACTGGGAAGCTGATTTGTGTATTGCAGTGGTATGCCAAGGCTTGTACCTGGGACGGTATCTTCAGTAACACGGCACTGATGAACCCGTTAAGTGCATGATCTGGGGCAGTGCGTCAAACGTGACTGGTGTTGCCGGCCTTGGCCTTGCGGAACGCCCGGTTCTCATTGTGACAAAGCGTCAAAATGGCTCATTAGACTCGTCCTGATCCACGAGAAGACTTGGGAAACTTTCTTCCTTCGATACTGTACTCGGAGACCATTCGTTTTTCAAACAAGAATCTTGGCTATGGTACGGCACACATTCTTCTCTGTCTTCCAACAACAACTTGGTTTGGAAATTGCTATCTCGATTGCACATAGCGGTGCCACGCCCCCTTTCAATGGCACAGGATGCGGTTTCTCTCCATCAGAACGAACTTTAACAGCTTGAAGAGCTGTGTCCGATACTTGGCTTGAGGCTTGTGTACTCATGGGCAGCAAACACGTCCTTGGATTGATGCGGGAAAGAAATGGTCCAAATGACTCGGCACGAAGGTTTTTGAAAGAATCCTTCTACTCGGTGGTACAGACCTCAAACAATCTCCATTCATTCTTCGCTAAGCCTAGTATTTGGTTATGCTACTCATCATTTGCTAATACGCGTTGCGCTTTAGAAACGCCAGTACCTGAGCTCACGGAGATCCGACGGAGCGCACACAACGAGAAACAAACGCGAAGCGCCGGGTTCCGCATATTCCATGCCGTGTTATACCGTGCCGCTTTACAGAATCAGGTCATGTTGATCGGAACGGATGTTTCGATGGATGAGCGCGGTCCGGACTTCTAGCAAAAGTCCGTGAAGCGCCGGTTGCAGGTCACTCCGCCCGGTCCCGATCATTTGTCCACGGGTCCGATTGAAGGATTTTCGAACTGGTGGTCCTTCGTAGCTTTTATTAGGGTGGTACGCGTCCCCTCAGGCTGTCTGTGCGTACGGAGTCTGTATCTTGCTAAAACTAGTCACCCAGGAATCGTCCGCTTCATGTCGGTCCCGACAACATGTCTTGGGAACATTAAATACCCCCAGAAATCCATCTGATCATGGTGGAAAGCCAAGACATAGATCCAGCCTTCTACCTCGAGATCTCGTTCCCAATCTCTCAAATGGCGTCGCAAATGAAATCTCTGCTGCTGCTGCGGAAGCCTTTGCTGTTTGGGTCAGTCTTCACTGGCACAGCAATTGCCATGGCGGCTAGATCCGCAGCCAAGCCTGTTTTAGCAGATTCAAGCTCTGCCCCTGCGCAAAAGACATTCGGTAATGGACCAGCCTTCCAGTCGTTGATCCTGGAAAGCTCTGAGCTCGTCAACCACAACACCAAGCGTTTGCGATTCAAGCTCCCCTCCGACACGTATGTGAGTGGGTTGGGTTTGACATGTAAGCACAACGAGACGAGTATTCCATCATGAAAAGCCGTTACTAACATTGGCAGCGAGCTTACTTACAGTGGCTTGGCCCAAAGGCGCCTGGCTTCCTGTTGCGAGACCCTACACCCCAGTCAGCCCACTAGGTATGGATGTGCTCTCCTTTGCAGTCATTGCCGAAGCTTGCGGACAAATGCTAACCCAAAAGTTTCAGATGCTCCCGGACACATAGATTTTCTTGTTAAGCAGTATCCAAAAGGCAAAATGAGCACACACATTCACGACCTTCAACCAGGCGACAAGCTCATGTTTGCTGCTGCACTAAGAGGACATGCTTGGCAACCCAATAGCTACTCCCACATCACTCTCATCGCAGGTGGAGCCGGTATCACACCAATCTACCAATTGGCGCAGGGCATATTGGCCAATCCGGAAGATAGGACGAAGATGACCATGGTGGTTGGAGTCAATACAGATCAGGATGTGCTGTTCAAGGAGCAGTTTGCACGGTTGGAAAAGGAATACCCGGATCGATTCAGCGCCGTCTACACAGTGAGCAACCCGATGCCGGGATCGACATACAAAAAAGGATACGTGACGAAAGAGTTGCTCAAAGAAACCGTCTCGCTGCCAAAGGGCCAAGACACAAAGGTCTTTGTCTGCGGTCCTCCCTCTATGGAAGCAGCCCTGGTAGGAACAAAGAGACAACCAGGGATTCTAGGCGACATTGGGTACCGTTGGGATCAAATACACAAATTTTGAGCCTTGACCGGTTACCGGTGGAACCGACATGTACAACAACTAAGATGGGGATGGGATGGTGTTCGGTTTTGATTTTAGGTTGGGCTTGTAAAAGTTGAAACAAATTCCCCGTAGACTTCTGTACTATATACTACTGTATCCGTGCCAGGTTCGATCTTCAAAAATGCACCAAACGAACTTTATGGCAACGCAGCGAGAGAAGAGGTCTGCAAAAGCTGTGTTTTCACCATGACAAGTTATCAAGAGCCGAGAGCGTTTCTTGAGGTACCTTGAGGTACCGGGTAACATGGCCCCCCAACTAACCTCCTGGTGCTTGACCGGTCTCCTCACGCCACTTCTTCTTTTTCTTGCCAAGGCAGCTCAAAGCGCCAACGCAAGAATGTTCGAGACTTCCGTGCGGACATCCAGTCGAATGCATGGGATGTGCAGAGCCTGAAATTCCCTTTGAGGCGGTAAGTCATGCATTGGAACGCAAGCCCGTCATCAACTTCAACGATTGATATGTAGGCCTCCAACTCTGCATATTCTAGGCAAAGGCGCTCCTCCCGCAGCGTACCATTTCTGCGCAGCAGAGCCCCGTGTACCTATTACATCGAGTGGGAGGGAGGCCTGTCACGATACGACATTGCCAGCTCGCCGATCGACTTGCATACGCGCGCTGTTGGCGCTCGGCCAGGGTTCCAAACGATGTGACGCGAGGTTGCCTGCGGCGACGGGTGTCGCGTTATCTCTTCTCTCATTGATATCAGATCATGCTTGAAACACGTAGGCTTACTCGACCTGCAGGCTGGTTGTGATCTATCCCTTGCTGTCGGCCTACCAGGCCAATACCTGCGTCCCGAGGGTGGGCATTGGTAGGCCTCCAGCATCACTAGGCCAACAACATTCGCGGTCGCAAAAGTCAGGCACCAACTGCTTCTGGATCTCAGCAAGAACTCCTGGTATAAATGCGCGTCCACCGTGGCCCAGCTCCTCGAACTACTCAGCAAACAACGAGCTCTTCCCTCACCGACCCTCGCTTGCTAGGAATCGTCAAATCTAAGCCAAGATGTTGCTCACTCAGCTGAAAACAATCAACCCTGAGAACTTGTCTTCGTCCAAGCATCTGCAGCTGCTGAACTCCATTGACAAGCTCCGCTCTCAGGGTATCGACCATTACATTTCTCTTCCCCAAATCATCGTTTGTGGAGACCAGTCCTCTGGCAAGAGTTCCGTTCTCGAGGCCATTTCCGGTGTTCCGTTCCCTGTAAAGAGCAGCCTTTGCACTCGATTCCCTATAGAGCTTGTTCTTCGCAAGACAGCTCACAAAGGTGCTAAAGTTCGCATCATCCGAGACCAAGGAAGCTCCCCCAAAACGGCCAAACGAGCTCACCAGAGAGTCGAGGCCGAATTCGAGGAAAATCTGGACAACTATGAGGACTTGCCCAGTTTAATCGAAGGTGCGACAAATGCTATGGGTCTGTTGTCTTCTGGAAGGGCTTTCTCGGAGGATACACTCCACATCGAGATCAGTGGTCCCGATCATCCACATTTAACTATTGTGGACTTGCCTGGTTTGATTCACTCCGAGACCAAGCATCAATCCGCCTTGGATATCGACTTGATACAGAGCGTCATAAAAAAGTACATGGGCAAGCGTAGGACTATTATTCTTGCTGTTGTTTCTGCTAAGAATGATTTTGCAAATCAAATCGTTCTGAAGCTAGCCCGCATGGCCGATCCGAACGGCAATCGCACTCTTGGCGTGATCACAAAGCCCGACACTCTTCTTCCCGGTTCGAATAATGAGGCATCGTTTGTATCTCTTGCTAGAAACAAAGAGATCGAGTTTCGTCTTGGTTGGCATGTTCTGAAAAACATGGATTCAGACAAGGGACAATCATCTCTATCTGAGCGCGATGCTACCGAGAAAAAGTTCTTCTCTCGCGGAGCATGGGCGAATTTGCCCGAGAGCTCACTCGGTATCCAGAAGTTGAGGGAAAAGCTGAGCGATTTGCTCTTCCAACAGATCGCTAGAGAGCTTCCTGAATTGATCACTGAAATTCAGGAAAAGGCCACTACTTGCCGCGAAGCTTTGCAATATTTAGGTCGTCCTCGTACTACGCTTGAGGAACAGCGTAATTACATGTTTGAAATAAGTGGACACTTCCAAACATTGATAAAGGCTGCGACCGACGGCAACTATAACAATTCTTTCTTCGGAAATGCAGAGACGCAGCTAGGCTACCAGAAACACTTTCGTGCCGTGATCCAAAACCTCAGCCAAGATTTTGCGCAAGACATCGAGCTTCGTGGCCGTCAGTATCAAATCGCCTCAAGCTCGAAAGTTGAAGGAAAATATCCTGATACCACGTCTCTTACTCGGGAAGATTTCATGAAGAAGATCATCAAGCTCATGCAACGCACTCGAGGTCGAGAGCTACCGGGAATGTTCGATCCTATGATTGTGACAAAGCTATTCAAAGAGCAGTCAGCACCATGGTCTGAGATCGCCATGACCCACGTAAAGAAGGTCTGGCAAGCAGCCGAGACTTTCCTGGAGCATCTGGTCGCACATGTTGCCGAAAAATCTACTGTACGGACCATCATGCGCACAATCGTTCAACCAAAACTTGACCAACTGCTTGATGCAATGCGCAAGAAGACAAGCGAATTACTTCGGCCGCATCAAGAGGGACACCCGATCACATACAATACCTCTTTAATAATGGAAAAGATCCCGAAAATTCGCTCTGAGAGGGGATCTGCCGTCATAGGCTCAGTATTACGATCGTATTTTAGAGTTGAGACCTTGTGCAAAGTAAATCACACTTTCGATCTTAGGGAGCTCCGCCGATCGCTTTTAGCCTCAACCATTGAGCAGAATGAGACGGATTTTGCGGCTTCTCAGGCATTAGATTACGTTGAAGCATACTACGAGGTAAGATGTATCATGCCTACTTGAACCCCTGTCTGACGCTAGACTCCTAGATTGCTCTCAAACGTTTCATAGATGATATTTCGGTCGAAGTCATAGAGATATGCCTGGTCGAGGAACTAGAACGAGTCTTCAGCCCACTTCAAATTGCAAAAATGCCCGCGGAGACAGTCTCAAACATCGCAGGCGAAACTGTTGCGAGTCGTAAAGTGCGCGAGGACTTAGAAAAGAAGCTCGATATCTTGACCAAAGGTATTGCCACGTGCAGAGAGTATGCTAGTATACAATTTGAAGGTAAGCACATTCTAAAAGAAACTCGAGACTGAAATTCGAGACTTTTGAGGTCTTGGTCTCTAATGAATATTTCTTCCAGGTTCTGATTATGATTCTGGTGAGGAAGAGGAAGAGGAAAAGGGAGAGTTAAAAGGTGGCAATCTTGAAGCCGACCAGCGACCGACGAATGGAGATGCTCTGGAGGATAATCGAACGGATTCGCCAGTGGTCACGGATGCTTCAATAGCAGAACCTGTGCCTGCGCCTGACATGGAGCCCTTAGAAGAACCAGAACCGATTCTCGAGCCGGAGGAAGAGACACCGACCAAAGCACCTGCCCCCAGCCCTCCGCCAGCTGAGTTAAATGAATTTTGGTCATCATTCACAAGTAAGAAAAAGAAGACTGCAATTTTAGAGTCGGAGAAAGAGGCACCGATCGAAGCGCCTGAGACTACCCCTCCGCCAGCTGAGGATGATTCCCCTTGGGGATCAGTCGTATCAAGTAACAAGGACAAGAAGAAGAAGAAGAAGAAGGAGAAAACTGCAATTTCAGAGTCGGAGCCAATGCCGGAGCCACCGTCGGAGCACTTGTTCAGGTAAATGATTCTCACAATCCAAGGACAGACTTTAGTATGCAAGCGGGGTGTTCATTTATCAATCTCATTTATTGGTAAAAGAATTACTCAAAAAGGGACATATCATGGTGTGAAGGTGCGTCGTCTATTGTGGGGGAATGAAAAAGGACAACGACAAATTGATAGTAATCAAATCACCGTAAAAGATGTGTACGAATAACTTGCAGACGCGTTGATGGGTATCATGGTCTTATGCACAATAATGACTGATCCGATTGGGAGCGTATGTAAGGTAGCTAATGTCATCTCATGCTTCACACAGAAAACCTCAATCTTATCAGTGAACCATGAAACCTGATCGATTCAAGCGCACAGTAGACATATGACGTTGAAAGTCATGGTTAGAAAATAGAGAGAAGTATTGGAATCGCTACATTGGCTTAGACAAGCGACTGTCTCGTATTACAATGAAAAAATAATTGGATGCTCCTTAATGATGCGGGATTTGGAGATTGTGGTCACCAAAAGACAACCAACGTTATGGTGCCTCTTGAAGGCACGATAAGGCCCTAAAGCTAAATATCTCTAATGTGAATAAGGCTTTACCCAAACGATAATTGCTATGCGTTGCAAGAAACCAACCAAGAACAACACCTAGTATGGTTGCTTCTCTGAAATGCTGAGTGGTGACATTAGAAGTAAGGCAATGATTTAGACAAAATCTAACAGATATGCAGATAGTGGCTACCTGGCCATGTTAATTTGTGTGGCCCGATATTGGCAGAGGCCGAAATTGGGACTTCTCAGTAGTTCATTCTTCGACCTTATAATTTCCTGTTCTCATCAAAGTGTCTTTGCTACCCTAAGTGACTTCTCCTTTGCGATTCTACTATACGTTCATCTGCTGAGCTATGAAAGAAGGGCCTGACAGCAAGTTTTGTGCACACCCAGCCTGCTCCCAGAGGCCGACACAAAGGTAGTCGTCACTTGATGAATAGAATGAAGCGGCTATAGACCTTTTTATTCAAGTCACAAATGCCTAATGGCTTTCCTTGTAAACGGCTGTTTGATTTTTCATCCCCAGCAAGTAACTTTACCAACCTGTGTAAGTCATTTGGCCTGGGCTCTTGCCTGGTCTTTCACAGGTTTCGCAGTGCTGCTTCACAGTCTGGTTCATTCCTCTTATACCGGGTTAAAAGACAACAGAGCGCAGAAAGGGATATTGAAACTCACTCCGGGGGCGGTCAGGATCCATGTCATGGAAGTTCATTTCCATGATATTGACACCAACCGGCCTTTGCCTAATACACGCGCGTTGCACTAAATCCCGCCTGATTCCTCGAAACCCCATTCTTATTATACCAGAATTGGTCGTCTCCAGTGTCGTCTCAAGCGTCGTTCCAACTGGCTCCGCCTCGAAAATCTACCACGATTGGAAAGGGTTGCATAGACGAAACCGCTTTCCACGTGGATATCAGAATTCGCTCTCATCTTAGTTGGCATCAATGCCAAAAATGACCTTTGAACCTGAAGCGACAAGTAAGAATCTCATTTTGCTGCATAACCTACATGAATCTGGGCATAGCCGTGATGGATCGAAATCGATCGGAGCAATCTGTGTTCATAAACGCTCTGAATTCATGAGAATTACAAGCCAGTTCGAAATTAATTCGGAACTGCTAAGCGGCTTTCCGAGGTACATGAACATGTTGGCATTATCTATTTGGAGGCATGAAACATGCGCGCATTTACACAGTTAGCTTTACATCGCAATGTATAGTTGCCAGACTCTCACAACTGGCACAAAGCGAATAGTGCTTGTCCGCTTCGTTTTATTTGAACATTTTTTTTATCATTACTATTAGAAGGTCTTACTCAGGCATATTTGAGCAATGCACCTTACCTCTTCGTTGAGGGGAATATCGGCATGCTTATCTGGTGTCCAGCACCAGCAATCGAGCGGTCATTCTCATCCGTTGATGTTCTGCCCTTAGCAAGTTCTCCATTTAGCTTCAGATAGAATAAATTAGAACAATTGGCGAAGGAGATGATTTGAAACGATGCATATCGTGGCCTAGATGGTTGCTGTTCTGACTGAAAACCACTCACAGATGCTCAGCATGGGTGGTCTGCGCCAGCAAGTCACACAACGCTGCGGCGCTGCGGCCGGGGGCATGCGAAATCTAAGACGATTTAATCAAGTGTCATAAGCAGGCACTAAATGGTACTGATTTTCCGATTCTACTCCGATTTACTTCAGAAGTTAGGACATTGCGATGTTCAGCAGCTGGTCCAAGATCACTACGCCTCGGTCCTGATAAGGCCTGCCACATCCGAGAGCCCATCCACGACCGCCTTTTCACCTACGCTTTTCAAGTTTCCTCGGAATGAGGCCGGGAACGCACTGGTCTCAGGAGCTAATGAGAGGCCGAGTTATGACCAACATGTGAAGCAATGCCGATCCCCGACTTAGATTTACCCTATTGGGCAAGACCTTTCACTTCCAGCGCGCCGATCAAACACGTCGCCGCCCACTCATATCAGCAACTCCACCGCTAGCGCTCCGCGACCTTCCAGATCTGTTCTGCAGCCGCTCTCCCAGGCACTTGGCGGCGATGGACCGAGCGACCGGCACATGTTGTAGATAAGGCATCCTGACTGGTCAGGTTAGCCGCTACTTGCAAATCTTGCCCAACACGGAGAACGCGCAACATGGAGCCGGGGAGATCTGCTTACTGACGGATCCACGGCATGAATTGACATACGGAAGTGCCCGAGGGAGCAGGAGCTGATAGTGATTCAGGCTGGAAAACTATAAAGGGGTGCACTATCTCGACCATAGACGCCTTTCAGTAGAAGCATCAGGCCAGATCAGTTGCTTCCCTCCTTCGTCTTGAACCAGCAGAACCAAATCCCATTCTCTTTGTCAAACATATCAGCTGTCAAGATGCAGTTCACTTTGGGTTTTCTTTCTGTCTTCGCCGTGTTGGCCGCTGCCGCGCCAACCGAGCTCAACCGTCGTGGCCCAGCTACCTGCGGCAGCGTCTCCTACACTGCTGCCCAGGTCAGTGCTGCTTCCGCGGCTGCGTGCGAGTATTTCCAGAACGGCGATACTGCCGGCAGCTCCAACTATCCCCACCGGTACAACAACTACGAGGGATTCGATTTCAAGGGCTACTCTGGCCCATTCCAGGAATTCCCCATCCTGTCGTCTGGCAGGGTCTACAGTGGCGGTACGTCTCAACTATTGAACTGAGCCCATAGAATCCTTCGTGTGCACCTGCTGGCATAAATACTAACTCCTCTGAAGGCTCGCCAGGTCCTGATCGTGTCGTCATCACCGAAGACTGCCGCGAGGCTGGTACCATTACCCACACCGGTGCCAGTGGCAACGCGTTCGTTGCTTGCGGAGGCACTTCCAAGTGATGGGACA
This sequence comes from Paramyrothecium roridum, assembly GCA_003012165.1. NCBI lineage: Eukaryota > Fungi > Ascomycota > Sordariomycetes > Hypocreales > Stachybotryaceae > Paramyrothecium > Paramyrothecium roridum. Next base: position 49,789 of record PXOD01000634.1, read on the forward strand.
AAGCAACAATTCCCAAGCCCTCACACCGGCTGTGCAAATTCGATTCTATCGTATAAGTTCTTTGATCACTGGTATACAGCTCATCACCTGTACATATGCTTTGCCATATTTGGCGTCATATAGCTTAGAGCACATCGATGTCCTCAATGAGAAGTCATGACTAGCGTTCCTCTTATACGTTAATCCTCTCATACTGAATCACCATGCAACTTGGATGTTGATCCTAATACAACTCTGTAACCATGTCTAGGTGATTGTAAAAGCTTCCAATTTGTCCAAGTCCCCTTTCTCGCGCAAATAGTTTACCAGTTCTCCATTCATGATGCCCGATAAATAGATGGAGCCAACCATGCCCCATTCGCAACCTTGCGGCCTCAGAACGTAAGGGTAATCCAAACCACAGAGTACAGCCACTACATCACCCTTTTGTACCTTTTGAGGTGCATAAGCTACGCCCATAAACCCAAGAGATGTGCAGAACAGGATGCTGTCCTCAAGCTCGCCCACCCGCTTCTCAATCATTCTGGCCTTGTACTTTGTGATTTCGTCGTACTGTTTTGAGAGGGAGATCCCGCATATAAGACTGCAAACTGATTGAATTTTATCTTGTGAAGATGCCGAGCTTTTATCATTGATGTCTTGGCCTTCCGAGGTAACATACCGCCTGCCTGGGTCGACCGTATGAATGACGTCTCTGATTTCGTTGAGAAGATCTGCCAACTTCGAGGGATTCCGCGCCAGGAGCTGATAGTCAAGTCGAACGAGCGAACTTTGACAGGCGATCTGACCAGAGAGTTCGGCACATTCCCATGCTCTATCTAATTGAGTTTCTTCTGAGCCTCTAGAAATCCCGAACACATCTCTGATTACATCGACTCTCCAGCCATACAAAGTCAGGATGGTGCGACTCAAGTTAATGACCGGCTCTCCTCCGGTATAATCTCCACTGGCATTGCCGCCCTGTGGCGTGAAGGCAACTGCTCGGACAGAGCACCAATTTGAATGCGCTGTACAGTGCTCCATGTTGGTGAAATCTGGTGTCCACGATGGATAGTTTTTGCTCAATGATGGCGACAGCCAATCATAAATCTTGAGATTCTTCTCTGAACGCGCTATCTCGGCCACGATTCCTCGCAGAACGACATCTGTCGGAGCAGCGTAGTCGGGCGGTGGGAGGTTGTATCGATCACCAACCATTGAGTAAAGAGAATATACCTTATCACGGGGGTTCCCACAATGCATTGAATATGTCTTCATGAGTAGCCAGGATAGAGACATGGAATTTGCGTTATAGAATTGCCGCATGCCCATATGTCTGGCTATTCCCATCTCACTTAGAAGCGAAGCGGCGCCATTGATGAAAGCAACATCATCCTTGAGCTGTAAAACTTCAGCTTTGTTGCTCTTGGTCACTACCTTTTCACTCAAAGCCCTCTCTAACGGCTGTGCCATTTTCTTGAGAAGTCCGTCTTCACTGCGTGCCCATACCACAGTCTCGAGGAACTCTTTGCTGAGTATCAAACTCCCCAACATTAGCAGTGGCGGCTGTTTTGCCAGTGTGAACACCTGCAAAACCCACATCCTTGACCAATATGCTATCTCATCAAAACGAATGAGAGCCATGTGTAGCTGAGTGACTTGCCTGGACTCTTGGAAACGCAACTTCAAACGCATGCGTGTCGAAGGAATCATTCCGCTGAGCAAATACGAAGCCCTACTGATGGCCGTGGATGGGGATCGCACAGATGCCGTCAAACACAAATTCCTCATTGAGCGATCGTTGCGCAGGCCTATGAGCCAGTGCGGTAGCGAGGCAATCATGTTCTCAAAGTCTTGGCCCAGGTCATCACCTAACCAAGCCAGGACGCGATCAGCCCGGCTGTAAAGTTTGCCCATGAGAAGAACTTGCCGACCGCGCTCTTCCAAATCATTCTGATTAATGCAAATTTGGTCAACCCAGACGACACGGGAATGCCGCCTCTTCCTGATACGGCGAAGAGCAATATCGAGGCCTTTTGTGACTCCGCATTTTACCGCACCAAGATCTATGGTCGCACTGAGCTCCGGAGCGCCCCAAACATAGGACAGCGCTTCGAAGGTCGGTGCAGGATTTGACTACAAGGATGCGGTGAAGAGGCGGCCTTGTACGGGTGTTGAAAAGACCAATGCCGGAAGTATCTCAAGGAGACGTATCGACTCGTCGTCCGTACTCAAGGGCTGGTAGAGCGTCTCTCGGTTCATGGCTGTGGCATGGTCGCCACCGCAATCTCGCCGGTCAACCCCTGGCGCAATGCCAATCACCCCGCCCCAGGCTCGGAGATGGAGATGGCTTGTTCTGTACGGCACGAGAGATTGCTGTGGTTTTGTGAGTGATGGGGAATAGCTGAAACGTTTCGAGGAACCAGAGGGCTCAAGTCATTGCAGCACTTGAGTTGTGAAGGATGAAGCTGAAAGTGCCGATGAGGCTGAGTAGATCAATGAGCCATGCCAAGCGCCAAGCTCAGCCTCAAAACCAGACGAGGTCCCTTCATGCAGTAGCGCCCTGTCGAAAAGCACGCTTGGGCAGCCAAGTCTGTTGTTGCATGGTATACGATCCTTGAAGATGCAGCGGCGTCCTAGCCACAACGCATCCCCTTGCATGCAATGCCGTGATAGGCATCATGTTTCAGGCTTTGCGACTAAGCAGTTCTCGAACTCAAAAACAAGATTCGACTGGCTTTCAGGATGAAAATTTGTTGACTTGCCAAGCGGTTACGAGAAAACGGGCATCGCAAACCTTGAATATATTTACCAGACAGTACGATAAGTAACGATCCCTCCCATTATATACAGTATTGAAACTTATAGGATTATTCCACTAAAGCACTCAGTAAGTATCCTTGTTCTAATGACTGATTACAAGTGTATTTTCTAGGGTTCCATTCACTTATATCTTTGGTGATAATTCTAAAGTGAGTTTGACCCTGCTTCTCTTGCTAACCGCTTATTTGCCTGTCACGAGATGTTCATTGCATGCTTTGACTTTGGCCCAGCAGGGTAAACAGAGGACAATCTGTCTCTTCAAAAGTGGTATAAGAGGTAGATTCTGGCCTGTCGTATTCGAAAATTGGCTCAAATTTCTTGACGTCCAAAGAGCAGAATCCCATATTGAAGCCCAGAAGTCCAGGTTCGTCCTTAACGATACCATAGCCATCTCTTACCACTTATATGATACTTTGCTAATCATGCTGCTCGTCTGTAGCGTCTCCCTTGTGCAGACAAGGTATCAGCCCGAAAACATGAAGCTGCTTCTATTCGCGGCCCTGCTCCATCTCGTCGCCGCCGGCCATAAGGGAAATGACGAGTCCGGACTTGTGGATAAGCCAGTCATGCTAGAACCCCGAGTTGCCTGTGGCTCTCGGCTTCCGCCATGCCCCAAGGGCGCCTACTGCCTCCCCAACAAGGCTTGCTTCTACGAAGACCAGAAGAAGTGCCACGGCACATGCGCCAAGGAGAACAAGTACGAGGAGTGCAGAGACAAGGACCATCCGATCAAGAGATGCGCCGTGGACGACCGGGAGTGCATCGACGATTACCGGAATCGAGACAGCTGCGGCACAATGTGCGGCGCGCCGGGCATTTGCGTGCCGCGGTGGCTTCCGCATTGCAAGACCGGTTGGAAGAGCGACTGCCCCGAGGGAACGTGGTGCTATCCTGACTATAAGGGCGGCTGCAAGCTCGGGCAGGCCGGCTGTGACGGGAGGTGTTTGTGAAGGAACATGTTGACGGGGGCTAGGACCATGTAGTTGGTCCGTGTGGGACGTGGCTGGCAATAATCTTAGTTCACGAAAGCAATGTGTTAGTTCCGACATGCGTGAGAGAATATGTCCAAGTCATTTCATTTGTGTCGTAAGTCTGTATTAGAATCTCTTTTGTGGTCTCCGGGTGTTGAGACCGGGAATATGCATCAATCATCTGTATGTTCTAAGCCAAGGCGACGTCGATCGCGCAAATGAACCGAGGCACGCAAGCCCTACACGCGGTATCGCTAACAGGGAAAATGGAAACCTCGTTCAGTACTCTATACAGTAAAAAATTCATTTTAAACAGTGTATCGGAAGAAGGTGGCGTTGTCGCCCTTCTCCGTCTCAAGCTCCTTCTCGGCCCTGGTGTACTCATCGGGCGACTTGTAGGCGGCGTCGCGGCGGGCGTTCTCCCGTCGGAGATAGATGGTCATGAGGATGCTCAGGACGGTGCTCATGGCAGTCGTGCAGATCAGGATGATGTGGCCAGACCTGTAGCCGTTGACGGCATCGTCGTTGCGGATGACGAAAGCGGCGGCAGCGCCACCAAGGTTACCCTGTGAAAGCCATGTTAGCGGTTTGGGCTTCAGACGAAGAAATCTGTCGTCGGAGTCTTTGGACTTACAAATCCGACGTGCATGGCAATGCCAACACCACGCTTGAGGGATCCTCCAATGTTGTTGCCGTTCCAGGCGACACCCTGAGGGACGTTGGGGTAGATTCCGGAAGTGACCAGGAAGCAAGCGAAGTACTTGGCACCGTTGCTCTTCACACCAGCAAGAATGGCAAAACCGATGATGCTGTCATTGAATTAGTGAATTGCTCAAAAATGGGTGTTGATAGTCCCCGCAAGTCGCGTTACTTACGCCATGATGCAGAAACCAATCATGTAGATTCCACGCTGACGCTGCTTGTCGGCAGCAAAACCACCACTAATGGTGAACAGACAGGCGACGACGTAGGGAGGGACAGTCATGAGCTGCGCTCTCTCGTTGCTGTAGCCGAGACCTCGGACGATACTGGGAAGGAACACGGAAATCGAGTAGAGGGGGGTGTAGATTCCGATGGTGATGAACATGTGAACCCAAATCTTCCAGTCCTTGAAAGCATCCATGATGAACTGCTTCTTGAACGCGTCGGACAGAACCGATCGGTCGTCCTCGAGGCGGCGCAGGACCTCGGTCTTCTCATCGGGGGTGAGGAACTTGGCACTGTCGGGGTAGTCGTACATGGCCCAGTAAGCGAAGCAGGCTATGTGAGCAGTCAGTTCACTGCTACGATCACTAAATAGAGTCACCCGAGCAGTACATACCAATTATGAAGGTAGCGATACCCTCGATGATGAAGATCCAAGCCCAGCCGTCCAGGTTGGCAAGGTCGTCCATCTCCATGAGACCACGGGCGAGAAGACCACCAAAGGCACCGGCAGCAGTGGCGGCGGAGAAAAAGATGGCCATGCGCAGACCGCATTCGTGACGCTTGTACCACATGGTGATGCTAGAGAGGGGGGGATGCACGGTCAATCACGACGTCCAGCATTGCAAACTCATCGTGTGCGACTTACTAGTAGGTGATACCTGGGAAGAGACCACCCTCGGCAAGACCGAGGGCGGCTCGCGCGGCCAGGAGTCCAGAGAAGTTGCTGACGAGACCCATGCAAATGGTCATGAGACCCCAGACAACCATGATGGAGGGAATCCAGATAGAGGGCCTGAATCGCTTCATAGCAATGTTTGAAGGGATTTCAGCCGCGACGTAGAAGGGGAAGAAGATGGCCACGGCAGTCTAAGGGCATTGGTGTCAGCGGTGATACACAGGGGAAAAGATCCGGTACTGCATTATCTGCAACTCACGTTGTAGTCCCACTTGCCGGTCATGTTCAAATCCGCCTCCAGGTTGGCCAGCTTGGCGTTACCAATGTTGGTGCGGTCCAGGAAAGAAAGCAGGTAGAGCAGAGCGAGGAAGGGCAGAAGACGGACGTCCATCTTCCTCAGGAGCTTGCTCGTGGCTGAGGGGGAGAAGCCGGCGCGCTCGCCGACGTCCTGTTGGGAACCATTCTCCACGTCGGTGAGATTCTTCTCGTTGGACGACGTCTCAAGGTGATTGTCATCCACCTGGTTGACCTTTTCTTTGGTATCCATGGCTGCAGTTAAGGGGCGTTGTACTGGTGCAGGTTCTGGGCGAGACGTGTCTGCAAGGGAGGGGAGACGGAGTGGGAGAGGAGGGACGATCGGTCAAAGAGACAGAAAGAGGCCGGATGGGCGATGGAGAATATATAGCCAGGTCTACCGGTATGCAGTGCAACTGCTACCCATGCGAAACTCGGGGGGTGTGGACAGCTAGCTTGTCGGGGACGTGAAGCAAAGACGTCTGCACCGCAGTGGGATCTTCGAGGAGAGACAATGGGTCCCGCAGGGGCCAAGACCTCTTCCGCACAGCCTTGATAACACACGACCGCGTGGGACGTGGAATCGAGCACCTCACCTCGAGTCCAACTCAAATGACTGACAAAGAGGGTCCGTCTCCGATGCACACCCACGCCAACTCGACCACTCCGGTACCCCAACACCAGACACCCCGGGAGGCTTGCCCAGATCCATGTCTGCAGGCTCCGGGGGCCCGTAGCCCAATACCGTAATGGTTTAGGCAAGATTTCCCCCGCACAGACTTGGGACAGTGCTCCATTCGACCAGGACTAGAGAGGCCCCGGTCCAAACGGCAGGGCACGGTAAGCGAAATGTGAAGAAACGGGCCAGGTGGCGATCCCTTCCCCCAGGACCATGATCCATAGCCATGGCCATACACATAGCCTCTCTCCTACACACACCATCGGTATCGTCCTCCCAACGCCTTCTCTCCCCATGTCTGGTGGTCAGAGAACCAGTTTAGCCGGCTCCATGGTACAGGATGCTGGAACCAAAATATTGAAAGTCAAATTTCTCACCCACTCATACGCACGCACACTCGCACACATTTTACTCATCATCTCTCTTCTCTTCCCTTGGTAGACTACTTGCTGCAGGGTGTACCCATACCAGACGGGCCTCGCAATCCACTGCTACGGCTCTTCAGCTCGGTCGGTTGCCGTCCACTGTTGTTGCACAGGTGTCACCACCCCCAACCCAATGGTGGGTTCCCACTGTAAAGAAAGAGAAAAAGAAAAAGGAAAAAAAAGGATGAATCGGGATTACGGGTCAGCTAAGACGGCATGGGATCGAGCCCCCAGCGGCTAAGACACCGGCAAATTCGCCCTATACCTTTTCTTTCCCCCTTTGTCTTGCCCAATATCGAGAGAGCAATTTGTCACAAACCACTTTGCTGTTTCAGGGCCCAGCTTCTTCGAAATCACCTTCTGGCGCCACTAGCTCGTGTTCGACTCCAAGGAGAGTTTGTGCTGCATTCTCAAGGGCGCTAGAACACCGATGCCATCTTCGAGTTCGGCGGTGGCGCTCTGGTTCTGCAAAAAGTAAAATCGGCCCAAACTGTCATTTGCATACCATGCCAGCCCACGCAGCAATGCTACCGTAACGGCGCTGATCATCCTCATCGCTGGGTCTGACAGCTCTTCTGCCTGGCGCACAAGTGCTGACTTGGTCCCAGGTCGGGTGTTCGACCGAGCTGGTGCTGGCGTCTCGAACTATTCTTTTCCTGCTGCCATCGTCTTGAGATAGCTTCGTCTGTGAGGTCACACGTTTTCTTGGCACCGCATAAGCGGAACTGCCATTCGAGATCTGCAGCCCATAAGATCGGTCGACCGGAAGGATGCGACGGATGTTTGGTGGCTGAATGTTCCGCAATGCTTCGCTCTGCGTGCCTTGCTCCGGTGCGGCAAGCCATCCAAGCCATCCAAGCCATCCAAGCCATCGAGAGCGGGAGGGGAGATAAGGCAAAAGAGGCCTCATATGGTGATGGTCCTGGACAGCACCCAAAGTCGCAACGAACATGCAATGCGACACGCGCGGAGCTTAGCTTGGTCTCGCCTACTCCAATCACGACTCGCAGCCTGTTTCTTAGCGTGGTGCTTGTCAAGGATCGTCTTACGGACGTAGCTGGATTGGGTATAAATCTGAGGCCAGGGGTAAAGGTCGTAAGTAAGCCCATGGGGAAGTGGGGGGCGCCAGTCGTCCCTCTTTCTTGTCTCCAACCTTTTGATCGACCAAACTCGGTGCATTTAGAGTCTAAGATAAAGTTGGTTGGCATTTCTTGTCGTTCCTTGGCTTTCGATCCACCTCTTACGAAGTAGCTTTAGGTTTGGCGTTACGCGTCCGAGCTTGCTGGGCCGTGAGGCGCAATTTTAAAACAAACCAGCTGACCTGGGGAAGCCAAGAATCTTCACTCATCTAGGCCTTCCGGACAAAAGGGAATCTGGGGCCGTTGGCGTTGTGTGCATTGCTGTGGAACTCGATAGCACAGCTCTTCGAAACCCCCGATGAGCCCCCCCTGAGAGGCCACGGCACCCAAAGGAACAGCTAGGCTCGGCATACGTGTGGGCGTCCTCCATGACGCAAATCTGGTGAGCGAATCAGAGGCCGCCCACACCTAGGTGGCACCGCACCTCGGGCGCCCAGGGAGGTCCAGACCCCTTGTTCGCGAAAGAAGCGAGCGGGTGACGGCAAATGCTAGCCCGGGTGCCTTGCCCGGTCATTGAAAGGACGAAGGGATCTCGCATCCCAGCCAAGTAGACCCAGGATTTTGCTTCGCCTTCATCTCCGCCTTCTGACAAGTGTGGTTATAAGTTGGCCCCAATGCTTGTTTGCAATCATGCACACGAAACTTGGACGTCCCTTTGGCCCTAGTGTCATGGACCGCGTGGCAAGGGAGCCTAGTAAAAAACTAGCGACAAGGTTACCATCATGCATACTTGCTTGCCCCAGACGCTCAGATGAGAGGGGCCCATCGAGGAAGTGCCCTCCGAGATCCAGGCGAAAGGGAGATTCCACTTAGACCTAGGTGCTCGTCCTCCCGGGCTTCGGCCTTAAGCGCCGTGCAAAGGTGGGTACTTTTGTTGGCCACATCAGTATGCAGTCAGAAAGCTCATCAATTACACACTACCTGGGAATGGGTTGGGTTGGAGAGGCCTTGTCTCGTTGGAGACAATCAGCCGCCTCGGTGTTTTCCCGCTCGGTCTGGTCGCGCTCAACCTGCAGAGCTATGCGAAAAAGCTGGGCACCCACCTCGGCGGCTACCGATATCAGAGGTAACGCAGGAGAAACCCATCACTTTATCTGTCGTTCCTGTTTGGAATCATTTACATGAGATGCGCGAGCTGCATCAACACGGGGACAGCTGATCTGGATTTCCTGAAAGCTCGTTCGTGGTCATGCAGGTGTAGAGTCCGAGAACGGACGGTGTCTTTCCATCATGCCAAGGCTGTCCATTATTCCTTGCGCGGGAAGCCAAACTTGGCATAGATCGTTCTCCCGTTCCAGCACAGCCGAACCGCGATGTGGGAGGGATGGCGTTGCACTGCAGCATGCAATATCGCAAGGGTCAGGGTATAGTAATGTACGAAAACACAGCTGCAGAAACCCTCAACATTGAGGGAGTTCAACCCGAGTCGTTCCAACACCAATAGTCAATCCTGAAAATAGAAGTCAGCACGGAAACACGGTCAAGGCAAATGCCGTCGCTGTTTTACGAAAAGAGCCGGTACAGACTTGTCTGACGCGACCCATAGTTTCCCGTCTCGGCGTGCAGGAGAGCCTCAAGCCCAAGACCCGAACTCAGAGGCAGAGGTCCCAAGGGCGGCGACAACGATCCCAAGATCGGGGACCGATGAGATGCACGGCGCGCCCGGGATTGTCTGCAATGCGACAGGCTGTCGCTGTCCCCTTGGGTCAGCAATGCGACAATAGCCTTCTCGCCGGTCCACGGGCCGTTGGACTCCCAGACAACCGTGGTATGGCTGTAGGCAAGAGCCCGCCTAAGGGTTCCAGAACATGGGTTGTGGAACCCCCGTCTCACCCTTCCCAGCAACCCTTGACTCGTGCGTTGGATAATATCACTTTTCTCATTTATAACCCTGCCACCATCTACACCGAGCCTTCGTCGCGGGGGGAGGCTACTTGTGCCGTTCTGCCGGCGTTCGTCGGCGAACGTGGCCGCCAAGGACGTATCGACGGTGCGCTTATGCGGGCTGGTTGTTTACATGGCCATCGTGGTCTGGTCCCTGGAGACATTGTCGTAAGCAGCTTGGAGTCCAACGAAGGCAATTTCCAATCCATGCAAATACAATATAGGCCATATACGAGCTCGTGAGGCCCGTGCTACCTGTGCTGCGTAACGGTAGCGCACCCGTCCGTGGATGCTACTGTATCATGGTACGGGAAGAGCCACGTGTGGACATGCACGAAGGGCACATTGTCCCACGGGAGTGTTGAGGGCCCTCTGATGTGTTACCGTCTTAGGTCTATTTCAAGACCTTTTGTTTTGAGTCTCTGGTACAGTGTCGTGTTCCCTTGCATGGCAGGTTCCACAGGAACTTTGCCGTGCACGGGTGTGTTGTAAAGAACAAAGAACAAAGAACAAGGCTGGAGGCAGCGGCTGGTAGGTGGACAGGTAGGAGGTATAGGGTATCCTCTATCCGTCGGCAAGGTGCCAGCCAGCCTCTGTGAGACTTTCAATTGACTTCTCTCAACTTTCGTCTTTACGTTTCTATATCCCATAAACTCGTACATCTTGGATGGTCCCATCTCTATGTCTGTCTTCTCTACCATGTGTAGGGCTGATAAAATGCCCCACATGGGCTCTACAGGCCCGCGGATGCTGAAGGTATCATCACAATGTAAAGCAAACATAACGCACAGAACGCCAACGCAAAGGCCTCGATTGCGCGATTGATGTCTTTTTCGTGATTTTGGCTTCTGGATCTAGCCCCCTCGGTGCATTGTTTATGACAATGCTCTACCTATTGGTAGAGCTTTGGGCGATAAGTGGCACAAGCTACTAAGGTATCGTGTGGTAAAACGAACTCCTGATCCTCGGACCGCCGTGCTGCCGCGGCAGCTGCTAGCAACTGATAACGAGAGTTGTTCCGCGTGACTCACTTGCGGCGTTCGCCTTTGTTTGCATGTTTTGATTTCTGCAAAGCATCGTAGCCGCCTCATCACTTCGGCGCATCTCATACCCACCTGCATCTCTTCCTCGGCGGCGCGGAGCATTTTCAGGTTGATTGTACGTACGTTTCGTCGAGATACTACACGATGTTACCAGATGACGTGATAGTCGAGGCAGCTGAAAAGCTCGCTGCCTACCGGAAGGACGGCGCCTTGACAGAAATACTGGATCAGTACAGCACCCTCATAGATGACTATAAGCGACTAAAAAGCGATTACGAGGAAGAACGAGACGGAAGAGAACGTTACAAGCAGCTGGCGCGCGTCAACGAACGCGATTCGTTTGCTCTCGTCTTAGTTGACGGAGACCGATACATCTTCAACAAGAGTTGCATCAGCTCAGGCGAAGAAGGCGGCAGGCGAGCCGCCAAGCAGCTCACCAATGCCATCAAGGCACTTCTGCAACGTAAAGGGGTGGATAAGTGCGACATCATCATTCAAGTCCACGCTAATCTTGCCACACTCGCGAGCCGCCTCGCTAAGAAGGGGTTCATCGGAGCCGAAGAGTGCTCGTTTGGAGGCTTTGTGGCCGGTTTCAACCAATACTATGGCCTGACTAACTTTATCGACTCCGGGAAGGACAAAGACGGCACGCGCTTCAAGGTCAAGTCCGCTCTGCGATTCTACAGCCGCAATGCTCAGTGCAAACACATCTACTTTGCAGGTTGCCACGATGCTGAATACACTTTCAGCTCAACCCTTTTCAGAGGGGACACGGGGCGATACACATTGCTATCCACACCGGACATGGTAGTTAACGAATACTTCCAGAAGCTTAACTTGCGCGTCGAGGAACTTCCGGACGTTTTCTTGGTTGACACCCCCGCAAAGCCGCCTGCGAGTTCAGGCCAGGTCAACCTGGACGAGATAATACTGACGCTCAACGGGTCATCGAAGAGACCAGCGAGTCCTCCACAGCCGTCTCAAGGGGCCTCCTCGGGCGATGCGCACTTTACGCCTTTTTATCCTCCCGGAAAGTCTCGTGTTGGCCGGAGCAGTGAACACTCATCCAGATCAGACAGACCTTCTGCTCACAACTTTCTCTCTCCGCAGCTTACCACGAGCCCCAGTCCACGACCGAGGGGAGATGCCTCCCACGCCACAGCGGCCAGACAATCCACAAAGAAGTATGATCTCAAGTCCTTGCCGACAGAGGTAGCCAGAGGATTTGTTGCCGTAAACGTCGACGCTCATCGTCTGGACGCGTACATGCATCACCCCAGACCCGAGGAGATAACCCGTCTCAGGGAGTACCAGACCATGCGGAAGAAGCTTTGCAATACTCATCAGCTCACTGGTTTATGCTTTAACATCTACTGCCCATACGACCACGACCCGATGCCTGCGCAGTATAAGCCGGCCCTCGAGTGGCTCTCCCGCACGCTGCCATGCGACCTGGGCGGCGCGTGTCGGCGTAAAGGCTGCGTTTGGGGCCACATCTGCCAAAAGGCTGATTGCAAGCACCAAGGCGGAATGCATAATTGCCGGTTCCCAATCAGCGCAGGCTCCGAAGACTACCAGGCGAGCAGCTATGTCCGAGCCTTACCGCAGGCGACACCACCAACAGCCGTACACAGGGACGCCGCACCAAAGGTCGAGTTTGGGAATCTCAACTACGACGGTTAAGTCGGTGGGGTCAGTGATTTCCACGTGCCAAATCGTAAGTCTTAGAGGCTAGGCTTCTGAACGCGTCTCGCTGAACATTGTCGTAGATCGTCGCTGAGATACTGGCATTTAAGCATTATGCGAATTCTATTCCACGTAGTGGCCTTTGCAACTTGCCACAATACGACCGCAATAGCAGGGCAGACGAAGAACTTCGACCTCACGATTGAACGGAGGAGGGCATTATCAGCTGAATTCGTCTCAGACGATTCGTTAGAAGGCGTGTGGGATGAAGCAAAGACACAGGTTAGTTGGAACGGTCCGACTTGACATTGCTATAACTGTATAACTGGAATGGGAACGGAAGGATTCTCAGAGAAGGTGGTCGCATTCAAGAACATCTCATTTGCTGCTTTGAAGTTTGGGCGATATGGATGATTTGCATTTACAAGAACACCGAGTTTCGACGACGCCACACGCCACACAAAGTGGCTGCAGCAACACAACGTGTAACTTACATTGCCTACTTAGGTGTGCAGGTCCTGGCCATCATTTTGCTACCCATTCAGAGGTGGCTCTCTGATAGATCTATTTCCTTTTTGAGCCCCTGGCTGGCCCTGAAATAACCAACACGCAATCCCCTCTACCAATGCGCTCGCTTTTTAACATAAAAAGGCCTTATGGGCCCATAACGTGTTCGCCTAGCCGGTGTAAGTTCCAGAACGCACCCCGAGCCGCAGCGCTAGGAAACCTCCGAACCCGCTGTGGAGGTGGAGCCCGTTCCGGCGGCCAAAGGCACTAAATTGCACCATCACAGCCAACCATGACGATAAGACTCATATCCATCCTGTCTCTACTTGAGGAAAAAAAAAAAAAAAGAGACGACGCCTCTCAGACTTGAGACGAAGGCCAACCGCTGTAAGCAAACTAACAAGACTTATTCCATCTCAAGCCACTCAATCTGCAAACCAAGTTCCTCGCAAGCCACTCCCAGCGGTGGCAGGCCGTCATCTCACCAAATAAAGAGTGGAAAGGGTAAAGGCTTAGAAGGGGAAAGGGGAATGAGCCTCACCGTCTTCTCCCACAATGAGTGCACCACCGGCTCTCGCGCCTAGCACAGCCGACGCAGCCTTCGAGCCCAGCGTCTACGCGCCCCTGCTCGACCACCAACAGCAGCCCGGCGCCCACGATGTTGACCGGCCTTTCAGTAACGACGACGACGACGACGGCCATGAGACCGCCGCCGACCTCGTCACGGCCCTCGAGAGCCGCTCCCTCCGGCGCGGCCTCTCCTCGCGCCACCTCTCCATGCTGGGCATCGCCGGTGCCATCGGCACGGGCCTATTCCTCGGCCTCGGCGCCGCCGTCCAGCGCGGCGGGCCCCTCGGCGCCCTGCTCGGCTACGCCTGCGTCAGCCTCGTCGTCTGCGCCGTCCAGCTCGCCCTCGGCGAGGTGGCCGCCCTGCTGCCCGTCACCGGCGCCTTCGTCCGCCACGCCGAGTTCCTCGTCGACCCGGCCCTGGGCTTCGCCGTCGGCTGGAACCTCGTCTACGGCGCCGCCCTGTCCGTGCCCTCCGAGATCGCCGCCATCTGCGTCCTGTTCCGCTTCTGGTCCGAGGACGTCGACGCCACCCTCGTCGTCGTCGCCTTCATCGTCCTCACCACCGCCGTGGGCATGGCGTTTGTCCGCGTCTTTGGCGAGGTCGAGTACGTCTTTGCCTTGTTGAAGATTATGCTGGTCGTGTTCCTCGTCATTCTCGGTCTTGTCATCGACTTTGGTGGCATCCCTGGCACACCCCCAATCTGGTTCAAGTATTGGAAGGATCCCGGTCCGTTCGTTGAGTACATCACGGAGGGTGATTTGGGCCGCTTCCTCGGCTTCTGGAGTGTCATGACTGGCGCCGTCTTCTCCTTTGCCGGGGTTGAGTCTATCGCTATGGCTGCAGCCGAAACGCGAGATCCTGTAAAGGCCATTCCTGCAGCGTGCAAGCGCGTCTTCATCCGCATCATGGTATTTTATATGCTTGCCGTTCTCGTCGTGGGTATGCTCGTCGCGAGTGACGACCCTAGGCTCAACGATGCCTCGGGCTCAGCCGCCCAAAGCCCTTTTGTCATTGCCGCCTCCGCTGCCGGTATCCCTGCCATCCCATCCATCGTCAACGCCGTTGTCATCACCTCGGCGTGGTCCTCCGCCAACCAAAGCCTCCTGGCTGGCACCCGAGTCTTGTATGGCCTAGCTCTCAAAGGGCAAGCACCTAAATTATTTCTCAAGACGACCAGCTGGGGCACGCCTTACATGTGTGTCATGCTCTTTACCGCTGTGATGTTGCTGAGCTTCATGAGCCTCTCCAATGGGGCATTCGCCGTCTTCTGGTGGCTCGTGCAACTTACAGCCGCGGGAGTCTTGGTCTCCTGGTCTGTGATTCTACTCAATCACATCCGCCTACGATATGCTATGAAGGCACAGAATATAGCCCTTTCAAAACTACCGTGGCACAACGCCTGGACCTGTAAGTGTACTTTGCGCATCCGTTTTTCGAGCTCAGCTTATATGTTCGTTCATAGTGTACACTTCAAGCGCCGCCCTGGTCGTCTGTGTTCTCATTCTTTTTACCAGCGGTTTCTCGGTGTTCACCAAAGGCAACTGGGACACCAGCAAGTTTGTCTCGTCATACTTGTAAGCGGGCGATTGCCTTCCCCCACTGTGAGACGAACCGCTTGCTAACCATCACAGGGACATTCCTCTCGTACTAACGGCATATCTTCTCTATAAGTACTATAAACAAACTAGAATTGTTTCTCTTTCAAAGATACCCCTTTACTTGGCGTTTGAACACGCGGATCAAAAGGCTCATTCAGCGATATGATAGAATGGAGACAGCATATAATTTAATTACTTCTTTCCCAGGCTTGTCCATGAGCGCAAAACTCCCAGTTGACACATTTAATGCAAGACAAGATAACATTCAAGTTGTTTCTTCGAAAACATTACGATAGCTGTAGTTTATATAATATGTATATAGTGTCTAGTCCGTTTCAATATGCCAAAGCTCATTTCATGCGCCTCGCCATGCTATTGTTGCCAATGAAACAGTCCACGTCCTTCAAACACGAAGCAATACAAAAGTAATGTCATCCAAATATAGCGCTTCACTCCGCCTTTTCGAAAGGAAATATTAGTACAACATGAGTGCATATGTGTATGTTCCAGAGACCTCAGTCCTATACCCTTTTCATTGAAATTTGAACCAGTAACTCGCCAGATCAGGAAACGCACGTCCCAGTCTTACTGCCATACGCCTTGTCGCCACTGTTCAACGCGGTCGACTGGGCCAGCATTCGTGGCCATTGGCATCTGCATACCAGGTTGCATCCGACCAGCCGCGTACATATTCATCGGTGCCCCGCCATAGGGATTGGCGCTGTAAGGATTGTAAGCATTGCCAGTATTGTAGCCCATCATGCCGTTCATACCGCCCACGCCGTTGGCAGCACTGTAGACGGGTTGATGCGTCGGCACGCCATAGGTGCTGAAGACGGCGCTTGCCCTGTGCTGTAGGCTTGGAGCAGCAGTATGGTGCGGGATCAGGTTGGGCTGGGATCGCATGGCGCTCAGGCCCTGCCCCCCAGCATTTCCATCATTAAAAGCTCCGCCTTGGTAGCCACCGGAGCGTTCGATAGTTGGGCCCCTTAAGGAAGTAGGCATCTGCTTCCTCATGGCCGCCATCTTGGCTTCGCGCTCCCTGGCAAGTCTGTGTTCCTCGATGAGTCGTCCGTCATCGGCCGAGTCAACATCCTTCTTTGGGTGTGCACTAAGCACGTCCGACATGCTCAGGCGTTTCGCAAGCTTGGGGGCTTGCTCGCTTGTGAGATTGCTGTAGCTCATCTCCCGCTGCCGGGCTTCACGCTCAGCCTGAAGCCGTCGGCGGCGCTGACCAAGAGTCTCCTCTTCAACGTCTGGCTTGGGAGTGTTATTCTCCTTTCTGCTACTTGGTTTGTCTTTGTCTTCATCGAGATCGCCGAATTGGCTTAGGAGTTCAGCCGAGAAACTGCTGCTGACCGGCCGAGCTCGGGGCAAACGTCCTTCAGCCTCTTCCTTTGCCGCCAGTCGTCGTTTTCGCTCTCCCAACGTTTCGCCCTCGATTTCCTCCTCCCCAGGCTCTGGAGTTGCGCCTGGCCGAGAGCCAGGAGACTGCGGTCCACCTGCCATCATAGGTGCTGGCAGATTCATCATACTAGGCCGCTTAGGCAGCATTGATGGGTCTTGGCCTTGGAGGCGGGCTCGTCGATGGCTAAGAGGTTCGTTCTCTTCGATTTCGCGCTTCTCCATTAAGCCAATGGGACGCTCGAGGTCAGCCATGTTGTTGGCGCCTTGACTCTTCGCGGCGATGATTGCGAGTGGAACATCCTCGTCATCAGATTCATCTTCGCCATAGTGTGCATCTGGGTCTTCCCATGCCAAATTCACGCGCTTGTTCTTGCGATGTTTACGCTGGGTCTCGGCTACGGCATCCATTTCCAAAAGCGTGGCATGCATGCCATTGGGGTAGGCTTTGGCGAGGGGTTGCGTCCGCTGCTTCTGTTGCTGCTTCCGCAATTGTAGCTCAGCAAGGAGAGTAGTGGGAGGGCCTTGATAGCCTTCGCCTTCGGTATCCTCATCCTCGTCCTCGTCCTCCGGTTTACGCTCATCACGGTCGCTGGCCGAATCGTTGTCGCGGAGACGGTGCACGACACTCTCCCCATCAATGCTGCTGGCTAACGCCTGGCTTTCAGAGTCGTGAATATTGTCATGGCGCATACCCATTGCTGAATTGTTTCTCTCGTCATTAAGACCTTTCTTCTCGTCACTGGTGTGACTAGCACTGCGTTTACCCAGCCACATGAAGGAACCGCGCTTCTTGGGTTCTTGTGAGGGAGTTTGTAGGGCCGTAGCGGGTGCAAGCGACTTGCGCTTCTTCTCTTTTCCGTAGATCTCGGAACCGAGCTTTCCAGCGTACGTATGGTCGGTGAATGCGCTGACAGGTGCATTGGCTGATGCGTCTAGGATGCTGTCGAGTGTAGCCATGGCAGAACCATCTTTAACCTCGACCTGCGGAGACTGGGACGGAAGCTCAAAGTACGCACTGGCCCGAAGCTGTGGAGGCAGATTGTCCAACCGAGACACTCTTGACTTTGAAGCCTCAGGGTTCATCCGAGACAAGCGAGGTGGTCGCCGCAGCTCGGACGCAGGCTCCGCATTAGTCTCAGCCTCCATAACCGGGTGATCCAATTGACCAGGTTGCGCATCTGCATGCTCGCCCTGAATAGGATCATACGATGATAGGGCGGCAAACGAGTCTCGATGCCCTGCAAGGGGATCCGGTAGCCAAGTGTCCCTAGTGTTGTGCTGAGCGGCAGGTTGGCTACTGAGGTTTGGAAGTGCAGAGTGTCTATTGAAAGCTGGCGCCATGGATTGATTGTCGAGAACAGGAAGTGCGGAATGTCTGTTAAAACTAGGCACGGACGACTGGCCGCTGAGTGCAGGAAGTGCCGAGTGCCTATTGAAATTGGATCCATTGGCCCGGAGGTTATTCTGGTCCATCATGGCGTTCAATATTTCGGACCTCCGGTGATCCCTCTGTGCAGCCTTGGGCTTGCTCGACAGCTTGGGTGGTAAGTTCAGCATGGCAGGTACCCGAGCCGGGTAGTACAGCATTTGCATGCCAGTCTCGGGATCCATGTACGACTGTGGCCTGGGCATGGGAGGGGGTGGCACATAGTGCTGGGGCTGATACGGCTCGTCATCCGGCATGGGGGTGAGGTCGTCCTCGGGTTCGCAGTGAACACCGTCAAAGTCGTGAAAAGCATCTTGGGCCTGCTGAAAGGTGGTATTGGAACGAGCACTGGACGGCCTGGCATCTTCATGCTGGTCATTCGGTTCGCTGGCCTTTGGATCAAGCAGGTGCGGCTCGCTGAATTCCTGCCGTGGTGTATCGAAGTTGGGGTTGAAGTCAAGGTCCGACTGAGCGGACTGTTGTTGGGTTGCCATATCGTCGTCGGTCAGCTCAATAGGTGGTGCGGCGTCGGCTGCGTCCAGCACGGTCTGCGTCAGTGAAATCGGCTCTGACTCAGATATCTCGGCCAAGGACAATTTCGTCGAGCGAATGCTTCGGACTGAAGCCTTGCCCGGTCCGTGGCGGGATAATGTGGGCGGGACGTCGATCTCAGGGGCTCCTGTGGAGGTTTTGGAGCCAGAACGGAGACGACCAGTCAACGAATTGGCGGGCGACATGACATACCCGGCCGGGGAGTAGCCACCGTGACGAGCAGCGATATTCGTGGCGACAATCGACGAAGAGTTGGATCGATGCCGGGTCAACTGACAAACTGCTGATGGCGGGCTGATGGACGGCTCGTCGGTACGCCACCCTCGAGCGCTGGCAGCGAGGATGGAAGATCGTCTACTATCGCTTCGCTTCAATTCGCTGTGCAGATCTCGGATGGCATCGTCGATCGAACTCGTCATGGACAGTCGTTCGGCAGTGGCTTCAAGCTGAGCGATGTTGCCCATGTAGGAACCGGACTGGGTGTTGAGGTCGGGAACGGGGTGCTTGAGGTTGCGTCTCGAAATGTCTGAGGCGGTTTGGATAAGGGGTGTGGGATGGGCGATTCTGGTCTCGTGGTCGACGCTGCCACTGTGGAGGGGAGAAAGAAGTTGGGAGGGCGGGAGAGATAGTTTTGCGCCTTGGTCAGGGGACGTTGGGACGATATCTGCAGTATCCCGAATCGGGTGTCGGGCATGGGCGTCTGACGGAGGCTCGTGCTGAACCCCGGTTGTTGCTGGGTCCTCGCTGGTGTGCGGTTCGGAGGAGTTCTGCAGGAGGGCGCTGTGGGCGGCGTTGTCGCCGTCGCTGTCGCTGTTCAGAATGGTTTCTTGGCGCAGTTGCTGCTTGTTTTGCGGTGCACTTTGCAGTGCAGTTGAGTTGAGTTCAACGGTGGCAGTCGGAGATTGTGCGAATAAAGGCAACGGCGCGCCAGCACCAGCCACGTCGGCCGGGGTCATGGTTAGCGAATGGCGCCTCTCCGACGCAGCATCGACGGGTTGCTTGTGAGCGGCGGTGGGCAAGCTGTCGGAGTCAGCCACAGAGGAAGCGTCGTCGGTGCTTGGCGGGGTGGAAGCCAGGTCGCCAATGGAGAGAAAGGGTGTCGTGGTGGCCGCTGGACTCGAGGTTGTGGAAGTCGGCGCTGGCGACGCTACGCCGTCTCGGTTTTCCTCATCATCTTGCGAGGGGACAGCAGAGTAGGAAGAAGAAGATGCTGCTGCTGCCGCCATGGCTGCGGAAGAAAGGAACGGCGAGGGAAAAGGAAAGAGGCGGTGCGTCGACCTGCGACGAAAATTACAACCTCGTATTTTTTTTTCCTGGCCCCTACCTTACCACGTCGCGCATGTAAATCCGGAGAAATCCTTTGGGCCTCCACGTAGAGAGTAACGGAGGGTGGGTATTCGCTAGAGGGGGCTTAGTCGTCTTGAGGCGGCCGAGACATTGAAGAAAAGCCTTTTTTTTTTTCCCCGCTGACACGCTGGGAGGGAAGAAGATGGGAGGAATGGAATGAAAGATGCGTCGCCGAGGGGGAAAGGTAAGATGCCAGCCAGCCGAGAAACCGAAGGGGTTCTGGGTAAATGCGAGAACTAAAGCCGTTATCTGCACTCTGTAGGAGCACGAGACGAGATGAGATCAGATGCAGTGCCAACTGATAGGGTGCGGTGCCACGACGCAAGAGTCCAATGGGCAATGATGGCAGCCAAGGGAAAAGAAACGGGTAATATTAAATTGGGCTGCAGGGCAAGACAGTGGATGCAGATGCAAGGCAGGCGGCGGCAATGCACATGTGGTGCCCCAGCCAGTTGGCCAAAGGATTTTTTTGGAAGGATCGAAGCAAGTGACGGAACGAACGGCTCGTGGTGGGAAACAGGTAAGAAGGTAAGAAGGTTAGGAGGAAAGAGAGAAAGAGAGAAACAGAGGGAGAGGCCTGGGATGCAGACTTCGGAGGCAGACGGGAAAAAATGACAAGAACGGCTTGAGGATACGGAGACAAAGAAAACAAAAATAACAATTAAAAAAGACCGGCGTGGTCTTGTCACACGACGGTCCGCTTCCCCCCATCTTGCATGCCCCTTTGTGGGTGCCGTCGTGGGATCCGCTGGGTTGGTAGCATTGCCAGAGTTTTGGCATATCTAAACTCAAAGCCTGTCCCGGACCTGGACCCGGTCCCTAGAGCGAGCTGGGATCTTGAACAGCGCAAAGTGCAGAAAACAAACGACGACAGCACACCGTCCAGCACACAGCTAACATGAATTCAGCGGATAGGACCCTAGGCTGGGGCCGCCGGGAGAAACTGCATGCGGTGATGCGCCTCAACCTCAATTCGGCGGGTCACGACGCCTGCGTCAGCGATATGGTAACTGTATTCGAGTTACGCTAGGCTAAATTATAGCTTTCTAACAGATAAGTTCCGCATCGGGTCTGTCGAAATAGTTCAGGGACATGCAGCAAACCTAATTCTGCTCGTGGCCGCTTCGGCCAGAGAGCCACGGGAAGTCTTGACTGCAGCCCACGCTGAAACACCCGTTCAGCAGCGCTAGGATTAGCCACTGCAGATACTTCATCGGATGTCGGCCGTTGACATTACCGTGGCACAATATTGGCACGTGAGGAGCCAAGTAACGGCCTTTCTTTCACGATATGAGACCATTCTCTTGCTCGAATTGAAGCCCAGTAGATACAGCCTTCTACTGTACAAAGCGCCGTCCCATTGCAAACGATGACTATCGCCTTTCTCTCCCACCCCCAAACTTCGGCTTTTTTCACCATCTGTCCCAAGTGCCGGAACCAGGCACACGAAGTGCCCAAAAAACTAAGGTACTAGTCGTAGGTAGAGTGGGAAAAAACGCCAAAACAAGAAACACCAGGCCACGCACCAGCCCGCCGCTAACAGACTAGATCCGCTGCCCACAACCTCCCCAAAAAGCCGCCACAGAGGTCTGTGTCCTCGTGTTACCCGGCCTCGCCGTTTCCCAAGTGACCCTCTAGTCGACTCGGCTTCACTACCGCCTCCCCACTTGGTGGCCTGGCGGACACGAGCTGGCCATGTGGGCAGTGCCACGAATGGTGGCAAGAGGGCTGACAGAAAAAGGACAACACTGCTGAAACGAGAATTGAGAGTGTTTTCTGTTACAATACTTTCTCCATTTGGGTGACATCTCAAGCATGAATCAAGCCAATGAAAAAGATTGTCGGCGAGCAGAATCTATCAAAATTCAGAGATCTATTGTCGAATGGAGTTGTACAGTATTAGACGAAGGAGTCTTGGAGGTCTTGCTTTTTCTGTCACCCGGATTCGTTGATTTTAGACTCCTCTAAAACCTCCACCTACATTCGGTGTACGACTTTGTTCAATGAAGTTGGACACCAAGAGGAAATCGCGTGTTTCGTGCTGGCAGGCGTCTGCCGGGTTTAAATTGGATTCGCCACCACTGGCCTATCAGAGCTTCGTGTTTCGCGATGGGTTAGAATGATACTTTCGATGCTACGTGATCATGACGAAACACTCAATGAGCAGACCCTGTCATATCCCGAATCGAACATGGAGCACATCATTCTTGAAAGCAAATAAAACAAAGAGCGATCTGGTGTCTGCCTGTCTACTAGCCTTGGTTCGGTCACGACTCATTAGCCTTTTCTCGCGACACCTTCAGGTAAACTGTCGCATCAAGACACACTGCGAGGCTCTCAACCAACCAATCCCATGTCAAGCCTTATCACCAAAGAAGATCTAAATTGCATTGCTTCCGCCCCTGTCTGTCTCGACTGCATACAAATGTAACCTCACTGCCGACGGGCCGTGTTTGTGGCCCCTGAGCGTCGCACATCATTTCCGGTTATCTCTTGGGTGCTTGTAGTGCGAGCTGAAGGAACTCAATATTTACTGGGATTCAGATTAGCATCATCCGAACTGAATCTGTCATCGCTTATCACGCGAATGGAGGGCGAGGATCCTCTCCTGTTCGTCGCCTCGATATCTCTTCGGACTGCCGATAATGAGCAGAAAACTTAACAGGAGCTTTTCCTCGAAAACTAAAAGTGGTAATTTCCTAATGGGCTTGCTACACTGTCTATCTGTTATCTGCGTCAAGCCACAATCTTACATCGCTGCTACAAAGCGTAGCGGATGCGAACAAGACGGGCTGAGCCCTGGCCGATGCTCTCGGCAACGACACTGTTCAACTTATCCGCTTAGCGCCTGTTCTGCAACTCGGATTCCTCAAGAAGGCGCATGAGCCATGCAATGTGTCGGCAGTGTCAACTGCGAAGTACTGGGGTATACATGAATGCATACTGAAGCAAATGCGGTAAATGACGAGCTAGCCATGAGTAGTGCGTACCAACCGATCCGTCACATGACTGGCCATTAAGCGACAGGTAGAAGAGGTGCTTCGCTAAAGACATGAATGCTTTCTATGGCGAAGGTAGTCAGTAAATCAGAGGTTAGGTCAGCAGGCAGTGGTTTTCGCGAAACGCGGCCCTGGCGTGTTTGATCCGAAGCCTACGTTTAGCAAGACACATCGTTTCTCAGTGGGCTTCATGCGAAGAAAAAAACGAAAACAATGGGCCTCAATAGAGAGTATGCTTATCACCCCGGTGAGACCTTTGTTGCACCGTGGTTCTCTGGAAACCAGTCCCAAAGTTCTGAACATTGGCGACTGGTGACGAGCCTTCCTTTGGGCATAGCCTCGGGAAAGCGCCGTTCACAGCGGAACCAGAATCTCGGCAGTCAGCGGCAATCAATGGACGATGGCCGACTCCTTCAAGCCTTTCACCTGCCAGATGCCGTAGCATGCGGATGGGACTTCTCCCCCGCAAACCGTGGGCTCCATATTTGAGAAAAGAGCCCCGCGATGCAGGAGGGGCAATCGCTCCTGTCAACTGACCTCATCCATATGACGACTAACGCGATCCTTCACAAGGGGTGTTCACTTATTGTGGAGAGCGTGTGCTGTAGTTCGTTGGTCTTCGGCTTGCCACGCTGTGCTTCTAGGTCACGATGGACTCATGCGCGAACAGCGCGGGATGGAATTAGCATTGAGCGGTGTGTCCGCGGTCTCCGCGGGGGGGAGGGCAGAGCTAAACGACCATCGTTACGGGGTCGGAGATTGATTGATTGGCAAAGTCGGGGCAGCCCTGCAAAGCTGCGCTTGGCCTGTTATTCCTCAGCAGAACTAGTGGAGTTGCCGGCTTTGAGGTCGCGTGTTGGTTCTTTTACTCTTTTCCATATTGATAGGTAAAGGCCTGCTGCTTGATTGGTGTTTTTGCATATGCTGTGTGTACCTGTCTGCCCAATGATGGAGCTCGTGTGAGTCGCACGAACCGACAGCAGGCTGTGGGTTCCGAGGCTGTTTAGTGTTAACCATTTCGAGAAATGTGCATATAGGCTCATGCATGGCTCGATCAGCCAGCTCGCTGCAAGCGACTGCTTCCTGTTACCAGCGGCGATAACGCCGTGCCAGGGTCCGTGGGGGTTTGCCGGTCACAATGACTGCGAGCAAACCACCAGCGCCAGCTACTCTACAACGCCAGAAATCTATCACTCCACGAAACGAGGAAGCTTGAAAGCCTTGCAGTTTCCAGGAACGTGGAACACAAGTTATTTTTAAATGCGCTTCATTCAAACTTCCAGGGCCCCTGATACACCGGTTTCGTGTAGCCATACTAATGGGCCGCTTGTTTGCGATCCCTGGTTTCTCGGGACATATTTGGGGGTCTTACACAGTGGCGTATGGAATGCAGTTGAGGCTCTTGAGCACGGGCTTCTAAATTCAGTGGCAGTTGCATATCACGAGTGCATAGAAACTGTGACATTGTCGCCGGTAATGAACGTAACGATCCAGGTGTAGTACAAAGAATGGTAGAATGTAGTTGCGGGTTGCGGATAGAGACGGATGCCTGCTTCACCAAGCTGCAATCTCCACCATTGCAGCGGCCCGTTGCGTTTGCGGATGCATGAGGTGAGCTGAAGGTTGATTTTACGGCGTTTGACTCGTAAGAATTATCGATATTGCGGGACGTGCATAGGCGGAGCCTAGGCTGGGGTTCTTGGGGTACCATTGCTTCAGGAGATGGTACAGATAGTTGCTTAGTATGGGGCCAGATGGGTAGCACTGAATATCACGATACTGACCAGCCGCTGAGGGTGCGTTGGGGCGGTGGATTTGGGGCTATTTGCGTATTGCGCTCTGATAAGCAGGCTTGCTTGCTGCTGCAATCCATGTACTCGGACGGGCCGCGACTAGTGATGATTGCCTCTTTTTGGGACCGATATTGGGCTAGGATCTTTTTTGCACCTGAAAACCATGCAGATACCCACTTCCACAGCCTGGAAAGATGCGAGTCGGTGAGCGTGGCGAGATGTTCGTTAAGCACGCAAGGCTGGCTTTGCTGGCTGAGATAGGTAGGCGGGCGAGTGAAAGCAGACGTCCCATGGACTGTGTAGAAGTAGCTGCTCGCCGAACTGGCCTAATGCAGGGCAAAAAAAACTTGCAAATAAGGTCGTGCACCACTGAGGTGCCCGGTTCCTGGACACCCGTGAGATATGGGGGGGGGGGAGGGATGGGCAAGACGGGGCTCCTGTTAGTGCTGGCCCCCCTTTCTGCAACGGAAGCTGTTGCTGTTAGACGCGTAGCCCTGCCTATGCCAGCTACGGTAAAGTGTCGAAGCTGGGTAATGGCCAGCGCTCACCCTGCCCACGGTTACGGGTTTGTTTGGGTGCATTGTCGAACGAGCGTCACGAGGCCACCTGCAACCTGATGCGTTGGGAAGTCAAATATGATGTCAACCAGAGGCGTTGGGGGTCTCACAAGTCGGAAGCATCGAGAACCCCAAGCACGACAGGGAAATACGAAGAGGCAGGTATTGGGACCGTGCGAGGAAAGCAGACAGGCCCTGCTGGTCTCGAACATGCCGGAGCCGTGGCTGAGCGACAAATCCCCCACATCAGACATGGATTAGGCGCTGGTGCCGAGAACGGAGCACAGTGCAGGGTGCAGCATCTCGGACAGTGCGAGGACATGGGACGTGCTGGGACAGCCATGGAATCGCATCGGCGAGGAAAACTTCACCCCACCTTATCTCGCGGGACGGTACCTCAGGTCAGTCAAAGTCACGAACAAGCAAAGCAAAGCGCCGGCCTAGCACCATCGGAAATGCTGCCCCACCCTCCCTCTTCAGGTCGGCCTGCCCCGGCTCGCTCGCTCGCTCGCTCTGTCCTGCGTGGAAATTATTATTTACTGTGCCCATCGTGAACCCTGGCCTGGGCTGCCATTGAAATGCTTATGATACTCTCGCCCCTTGTCTCTTCCCATTCCCACTGCCCTCATCTCCATCTTGGCCCCGCTCTCGGCCTGCCTCCACAACCACGTCAGCCCGACGACCAGATTCACATGGCATTCAGTGTCGCCGGTGTCTGTGGCCCTTGATCCCGCAGACTTGTCCTGTCCTGTCTTGCTCAGAGACCTGGGCAATTGCTGTCTGTCCGTCCTTGTCACCACCGCCATAGCCAATGCTCGCTGCTTCCTTATCGCACTTCTATCCACTCCACCAGTTGGTCGAGCTGCTCTGACGCAACTACACATTCACCACCGCTGCCGCTACCGCCACCACCTACACTACCTACCTCCATCACTACCGCCTTCATCAGCAGTCCTGCGCCAAACCTGTCGATCATGGCCAAACCAGAAGAGACCCGGCGGCGATTCGCCCCGGTTCCGATCGAAACCACTTTCCATTCTACCCGCAAAGGGCCACAACAACACCAGATCGGCCCCAACCCGGAGCTCACGCCGGAGCCGTCACCGCGCTCTCCCTCGCCAGTTCCTCAGGAGCTCCGACCACGTCGCCGCTTCGCTCCTCAACTGATCGAGACTTCCCGAAGAAGTCGCAGAGTCGGAAATTCTGGGCCCGCCACCAGGCCGACAGACAAGACAGATATTACGCCCTACACGAAGCACATATACGCCGCTAAGCCGAGGGGCAGGCGGAGACACGACGGCACCGAAGATGACGAGCCAATTCGACCGTCTCCTCCCACCCGGCGGGAATCGGAGGAAAAGGATGTTCAGGAGTATTTCCTAGATCTAGCCGCCAAAGAAGCGGAGAGGCAGATCCAGGAAGCTGCGCTTGCAGCCTTCCCAAATAGTCGTGCTCGTGAAGGTGGTGTTGCCCATTTCTACTTCCGCGAAAGCTCAGGCAGTGAGAATTCTCCTGAGGGGTCGCCGAAGCGCCAGAGCCGGGGCCAGTCCCGAGTCCGGCGCAAGTCCTCGGATGTAGACTTGGGTTGGTGGCAGAAGCACATGCAGCAACATGCGGAGCACCTGGCCTACGAGCGCACCGAAGATGTCATGCTTGTCGATGAGCCCATGCTCCCGCGGACCGATTCAGACCTTGATAGGATGCACTTTTCTGTCCCCCCTGACGCTTTGTGGACAACTAACAAACGCGCCTCTGCCGCTGAAAGGAAAGACCCAACAACGGGACTGGAATCATATCCAGGAGGATCACTTCAGCCTCTCCTCCAGCGTGATCTGTTCCCTCCAATTTATCCTCATCAGCAGGACAGAAAAGTTTCAGCAACGTCGGCACCGAGGCAAACTCAACAAGATGCGGCAATGGGTGATTCACAACATGCTCCTGCAACCCAACAGGCCCCGCGTAGCCCCTTCGGAAAGCCGTTCGGCGGCTTTGCAGTTGAGCAAACCCCTTCTCAAAAGATGCGACAAGTGGTTTCGCCGCCTATGCTTGGCAAAGACCTCACGTTCCGAACGTGCCCGTCTCCCAAGTTGACCAAGATGGAACCGGATCATGCATTTTTGCAACCTATGATGGACGAACAGCGCCGTGACTTCACAGGCCAGGCAGGTCTTTGGCGAGGTTACTGCTTCCGGTCTGAGTCCAAGGACGGATACCTGGTTCCAGCAGAATTGCATGGCCCCGCGATGATGGATACCCCTTTTCCACCAGCCACCCCTATGGAAATTCACGTTCCTGGGTCGGAACCTTACGGAATAAGTCAGGAACCAGACTCCTTCTTTTCCTCTACAGATGCCAGCGGAGCAACATCCGAGCATCGTCTCAAGAATGGCGACGCCAAGGGTGTTCACATGCTTCATGGACTCGACGAGCGGCTACGTCGGGAGAAGGCCCAGGCCGAAAGAGACGAGAAGATTGCTCAGGAATTTGATGACGATTTTGTTACTCAAGTCTACAACTATTTGTCCTTGGGTTATCCTGCCACAGCAAGATCATTCGACGATGAGTTGTGTAAGATTAGCCGAATACCCATGGAGGAGCTCGAGAAGGATGATGAGAAGCAGATGGCCAAGGGTCACATGGTGGAGATAACCATAGACGACGTGCCCGAGGAAGACAAATGCCCGAGGTGGAAAGCGCTGAGGATTTACATCACGGAATGGGCAAGACAGCACCCAGATTTGGACAACTTGGATCCGCTGGCGTGGGGTGTGAGAGAGAGGCGTGGCAGCTGGGCTATTTAAGCCTATGTCTACTTGTTTCAAAGACTGCAGTCGGCTTAGCGAAACGTGAGACTTTTGGGAGGATGTCTGAAGTTTTTGTCAATTAAATCATTATCGGCGTTTGACTTTTTCAGGTCCCTGCCAGGAGGCAGAGGTGGCGGCGGCATGGCTATCTTTTTTTATGTTGGCGAGATTTTTTGTCTTTTCAATTTTGGTATGAGGATGAGCATTTTGCATTGCATTATACATCGACAATACAGAGACGGCATAGAGCGGTGGCAGAGATAGCGATCAAAGGGGAAAAAGCCTGCACAAAGAGCTTGCAGTAACCAGCAAAAGCACTTCGTTTACAAGACATCAAAAGACAGACAACGCCTACTGGCGAACATGAGTGGACCACAAGTTCCAACGCCATAGTATTGCAACTCTGCTAGGTGATATGATTTAAGCAAGCGTGGCCCCTTTTTCTTCCCCCCGCTTAGAAGCGACGGCGCTGGCAGCTCTGCCACTTCTCCAAAGTCTTTCGCGAGAAGCAGTTATCGCCTTTGCAGTCCAGCTCAAAGAACCGCACCACCTCGGCGGCCTGGTCGGGGATGTCGTGCGTGACGCCCTCGGCCAGGTAGCCCTCCACCATGCGGCCGTACACGTACTTTGTCCACTTGGCCTGCGGGGTGTCGGGCTCGACGCTCGTGGGCTCGCGGGGGGCGTTGAGCACTGTGGTCCACATCTTGATCTCCTCGTGGTAGTTTGTCACGTTGAGGATCTCGTCCTCGGTGCCGTGCAGCAGCTGCATCTTGGGCCGCACGCCGTCATAGCCGGCGTACGAGGCGCGCACAATGGCGGCCCACTCGTCGCCGGAGCGGGTGATGCGGCCGCGCGCGCAGTCGTCGGACCACACAGCGTAGCCGGGGCCGGCGTAGCACGAGTGCGGGACGCCGGCGAAGGCGCTGCCGGCGGCGAAGAGGTCCGGGTACGAGGCGGCCAGGACGTTGGTCATCATGGCGCCGGAGCTGACGCCGGTGACGAAGACGCGGTCCGCATCGAGAGGGTACTGCTCCAGCGTCCAGCGGACCATGCTGGCGATGCCGAGGCTGTCGCCGCCGGCGTCGTGCGTGAGCGTCTGCGTGGACGACACGTCCCAGCAGTTGTCGGCCGTCCAGGGCGACGAGGGGTAGATGGTGATGAAGCCGATGGCGTCGGCGAGGGCGCGCCAGGGCTTCCACTCGAAGGCGTTGAGCGCGGTGCCATGGCACCAGTGGGGGTAGACGAGGAGCGGAGCGCCGGCGGCGAAGGAGTCGGGCACGTACAGGTAGAAGGAGACGTTGGTCGGGTTGGGACCAAAGTCCTCGGTGATGTGCTGCAGCTCAGCAGCCGCGGTGAGGCCGGCGGCGGCGGCGGCGGCGACGAAGGTAGCCAGGAACTTCATCGTGAATGTTTCAATGCGAAGAAGTCAGGGGTCCTGATGACACCGCGCAGACGAGCCATGGTTGCGTTGCAGAACTTGGCGCGGAGCCTGCAGTCTTATATACACCTCCGGCTCCTCGGACGAACGGTGAAGCTCAAGGAGGAGCTTGCAAGAAATCCGATCGGAGTACGTGCCGTGGACGAACAGGCTCGATGCTGGTTGGCCAATGGGTCGTCCCGATGTGGTAGCATTGGTGGAAAGCCCATGGAGTCAACCACTCCGTTCCGAACATAGTAAATGCACCACCGCGGCGCCAGCATAAGCGCATCATGCTATCCATCCCCCTTTCTCCAAATCTCCAACGGGTCAAGATCAGGACACCTTTGGCTCGGGCCGGCATTGCCGCGCCGCTGGTCTCTGGCTGCATGAGTCTTGCCGCCACCCCTTCGAAGTTCTCCAATTGAAGCAGGAAAGAAACAAAACATTCGGCCAAAAGAGCGGTGAAACGAAGCATGGTCTAAGTAGGTACGCTGTTTTCGTTGTGCCTCATGTACAGTTAACTGACAAAAGTTTCGCATGATGGTAGAATATAAACCTCCTAATTTTTTTATATTATAGATAATATTTAATTAAATAATTCTTTTAAAAAGATAAAAAGGTCTTTTAAGAATAGAATATTTAATCAATGGTTTATTTACAATATATTAATTTCTTTTGCTTATTCAACTAAGCACTCTCGTAGGCTCATGAAGAGATAGAGTATAGAGACTGTATGATGCCAAGTTTGTGCGGGGTTCCACTTAGATGGTGTCAAGTCAAATTGTTCACGAATTTGGGGTTGGAGATGAGACGATGAAAAGACCAAGGCAGCTTCGCTGCACGCCCCATCCTCCCAGGCAAACATATTGTACGATATGCCCGGTCTTTGCTGCTTTTGCTTCTTATAACGTGCCCTTGACGGCCAAACCTCGTTTCACTGAGCTAGTTGCAACGACTCTGGTGATTAAACCAGGAGAAGGGAAGAAGGATTTGGTTCGAGGTATCGACAAGTTGTATTTGAAAGAATCCAATTCTAATGAAGCCAACGCCAATGAACCGAGATGAATAATAATGCTATTTCTTCTTCGAAAACGACTTGGCGACTTTCTGTACCTTTGACGGCGGCGCCGCCTCGACATCGCTCTCCTCGTCCTCAGCTATCGACTCGTCCACATCGTCATGGTCCACCTCATCCTCGTCGAGAGACTCCTCAGCCGCATCGCTGTCGTCCTCCTCAACCGCATTGTCGTCTTCTTCGTCATCATCTGAGTCGTCAATGAAGCCATTCGCCGCTAGCACATCATCCTCGTCGTCAATCTCCATATCCTGTCCTCTCCGCGAGGCGCCGCCGTGGCGCAGTTCCTTTTCTTCCAGGTCATTTGGCTCCCCTTCCACCCAGATGACGTCGTCATCCTCGTCATCGTCTTCGCCTTGTGTGATCGCGCCTGACGCGCGCTGCATCTTCCTTCGCATGTCCATCTGACCCTCCAGGAGATCGAGCTTGCCCTTCAATGCCAAAAGGCTGTTTAGGCCCTTGGCTCTCTCTGCTAGAACCTTTTGCAGGCCATTCAGGCCGTGGATGACCTTGGGTTGAGAGGCCAGCGCACCACCATGAGCGATCAGAGTCCATTGAACCCAAGTCATCAGAACACCAGCACGTCCTGGTCGTCGATACAGCCGCGCTGCGATCTTGTTCAAAAGAGTGCCGGCCAGAGTGCTGTCAAGTCGCTCGATGGTGTTTCTGATCGTAGGTAGATCCTTGGTGTGTAGACAAGACTCCAAAAGATCGGTATCGTCCGTGCGGAGTGCTTGGGTGAGAACAGTGGTAAGAGATTGAGGGGCGGGTGGGATGATGCCTGCGCGAGCCGTCTTCGCCACGTTGTTTGAGGAGTCGTGCTGTAGTAGAGAGGGTACATCGATGGTCTCGTTTCCTCGCAAGAGCTCACCGAATGAGGGGGAGGTGGCCTCAGCATCGGAACCTTCCGCCTCTACATCGTCGTTGGGGGAACTATCATCCACCCCGGCGGAGTGCGCCGTGGCGCGGCCGTTCAGCGCCGGGCGAGGAGCACCAGCAGATTCAGAAGTAGTGAGCTCGCCATTGGCTGCTTCCGCATTGGCTTCGTCCTCCACATCTGAGATGTCCTCATCACTATCGGCGTCGGACGAGATCTCAATCATCTCAACGGAGGCTGGGTTCGCGTCCGGGCCGGAGACGGCAGTATTCGACTCGTCAATCGTGCTCTTGGTGTTTGGCCGTGCGCTGGACTTGACAACCGGGGCGGCCAGCTTGCCCGGCGCTTTTCGCTTCGTCGACATGGGCATTGAGGCGCGAGGGGATATGAAGGGCAATTAGGGTTTAGGAGTATTGACAAGAAATAGCTGGCCAACAACTTCCAAACTTTTGAGTTGTCGCAGTCAACCGTAATAGACTTTTGCCAAAAATCGGTGGACGAACCGCGCCTGAATGTGTTGCCGGCAATCTTGGCTGCGAGTTGACCAGAAAATTTCACGACTGCGGTCTCTCTACGGCAATGAACTTTTTTTTGGGCCGGCCTGGATTTGATGGATCTTCCTCCCCACATCGCCGTGCGATAAGCGAACTTCAGTTTGCGATAAGAGTCATGTGAAAGATCACGTGTACGTCGAAGAGAGAACTGGCAATTGGTCACGTGGAGCGTTGATGAGTCATAGGTGACGAGGAGTGCCGTGCTCGGAAAGAACGGATACCTTCGCAAGCTGCGTACCTCATGGCTTGAATGGCCAGGTTTCTTGCTGAGGCCTTTGCAATCTGTATGCCATAGGGCATCTCATCGTTCTTGAGTGAGTTTGGGCGGGAGTCGCACCATTGGCTCTGGGATCATGGTTGGGGTTCCACAGGCGCTTTCTCCATTGGCTGCTTGCAGCATACTCGATGAACGCGACGGGTTCAACGCGACGGTCTCGCGTTTTAGTCCTCGAGCAGCAAGTCGACACCATTTCTGTTTGCAGATGCCTTCGGAAACAGTCGACTTCGATACTTCATTACAGGACATATATTTCACCTTGAGGTTCGTCAAATAAGCAATTTCAGAAGGGTCTGCATAATTCATTTTAAGCTCCGCCTTCTAAGCTCCATCAAATACCATTTGCTTGCCTCAAGACACCTTCTTGGCTGTATAAGTGAAGGCGGCCAGGATGGACTCACGTGGAGGCACAAGTAGAGGGCAGACACCGTATGAGCCCCGTTATAAGCATTTGGCCAGTACCTTGGAGCAGTGTCACGATTGGGTTAAGCCGGATTAGGCATAAGTAAGTGAGCTTCTGCCTCGACTCAACGCGAGCTTCCCATGCTCATGTCATTTCGGTTCAGAGTCGTCGTTTGACAAACTGGCGCTGCCCTTAAAGTCTTGAATCTCCTCGTAAGAATTACATGTTCATAAGGATCTTCATCTTGGACATTAATAATCTGTTTGTTGCTGTTTTTTTTTTTCTTTCCCTCTTTCGTTTGGGAGGGTTCGCAACCTCGCCATTCCTATCAACAAGGCGCCCGTTGCATTCAGCGCCGGACTATCTCCCAGGTACCTACCTACACATGAGATCATGCTGATGCACGGGCACGGGCAGTATCTGGATTGAAAACCGGAGAGTATGCCACTGATTCTACCAGAGTCTTGGCTTCGGCTACTGCTCCGAGCCAGCAGACAGACAGGTGTTTCTGGTGCAACGTTGTCGACCAGGGCGTATGAAATGAACAACATCGTTTAAAGACATACGGGCATTGCTGGGCGGTTGTCGAAGATGAGGGAAACTGTCCTCTGTTGGGGGGGACCTTCACGGAGCCGGCTGCACAAAACCGCATCACAAGCCGGTCTAAGACAAGAATCTAATGCCACTGGCTTGAAGCCAAAAGATATCCAACGTGCACAACTTTTTCACCAGCCTCGTTATTTTCCGGGTTTGGCTGGGCAGCCTGGGCTAAAGGCCCCAGACGGACCAGCTAAGCCACACCCAGCCTCACGTGTCAGGCATAAAAAGAATTATGAAGGAGAGACACTAAGCGGAAGCGTGCATATGCCCCCACCCATGCACAAAATACCAACTTGTTCACCCCTGCACCGGGGCGCTCGGCCAACTAAATTTTTTTCCCAGCCTTTTCCGTGCCCCGATAAAGACAAATCAACGGGGTCCGCGAACTTTGCCTTTCCCTCTCATAAATACCACCGCGCCTCCGACCCGGCAAATTTCACTGACGTGCACGCGCTTTTCCTCGCAGGTCGCTATTCCTCCGTCGCAAAAAAAAAAAAAGAGGTACCCGCCCCAGCACCAGCACCCGCATCCGCACTGCAACACGCCCAAACCAACAGCTTGTCGCATCGCATCCGCAACCACAACCGCGGCTCACTTTTTATAACACATCACACTCCGCACTCCACCACATCGCATCGCATCGCATCGCGTTGCATTTTGGTCGCGGTACGGATTCGATTCACGGACTTTCCGGCCCTTGCCTGCGCGCATCACGCTGTCGCAGTAGCTTCTTAATACTTGCGCCGTTGCCGCGCATCCTTTTAATCTAATCTACTTTCACTTCTTGACGCGCCAACACGAGCACACAAGCCATCTGCGACGATTGCAACTGCCTCTCGCGTTCTCTCGAGCATCGGAAATTACATCCAGCCTCTACACTGGTGTTTTGCTACCGCGCAACGGTTCGCATCGATTACACCTGATCACTCGACAATCACGGATCGCCTTCTGTTCTGCGCCACCCGCCTTTCCCGTCGCATCGGCTCATCGCAGCTGCCACACCTGGCCGTCTTCCGTCGCCACGCCCCTCACCTCACCTGCGCGCATATATAAACGCAAGCACCCCCGCGCTCCCTCGTCAAGTACTCTCTTGCATCCACTGCTCAGCCGAATCATCACGACGTCCCGCGCCTCAACCGAGCAGCATTTCATGTTGCGCCGCAGGGCCTAAGTTTTTTTTCCTTGACTAGCGCTTGCAACGCGAATGGCAATCATGGCGTCCACTGACCTGGACGCCTCGAAGCCCCAGAATGTG
This sequence comes from Paramyrothecium roridum, assembly GCA_003012165.1. Taxonomy (NCBI): domain Eukaryota; kingdom Fungi; phylum Ascomycota; class Sordariomycetes; order Hypocreales; family Stachybotryaceae; genus Paramyrothecium; species Paramyrothecium roridum. The sequence continues at coordinate 84,337 of PXOD01000634.1, forward strand.
GAGGCTGGAGTGGGCAAGGATGTTAAATCCGAGGTTAATGGGTGAGTTCAGCCCTCTGTTCCCTGCGATGTGCCTGCGTATTGCATGCGCATCACAACTATTAGCTCGCGATGCTAATACCATACCTGAAGCCACGCGTCCCCTACCGCAGATGCACCAAACGGTGTAGCGACCAAACAAGACGAGGAGAAATCGACGCTGAGCAAAGCTCTGGTGAATGGCAACGGTACTGCGGAAGAGCACACTGGCACGAATGGCACTGCCTCGAAGGAGGATTCTATATCGAGTAAGGACGATGCCGATTCGAAGGACAAGGAGTCTAAGCAGGACACTGCTGAACCGACCAAGACCGACTCAGCGACACAGCCTACCGATGATGTTACCATGACAGACACCGAGGCTTCCAAAGAGACAGTTGTATCAGCACAGGCTGAGGAAAAGGCCGACAAGCCTGAAGGTGATGACAAGCCAGAGAAGGACGTGGCGGCCGAATTTGAGGCAGCAGAAAAGTCCCCCGACACTCAAGTAGAGCAGTCTGAAAGCTCGGCAGCTACAGCTTCTGCCGAGAAATCATCAGACGAGACTAAGGATGCAACATCAACGGACAAGGCTCCAGATGCCGACACCGAGATGACGGACAAGCCATCTTCGCAGGAACCAGCCGTACCAGCTGTCTCTGATTCGAAAGCTGACGTGCCGTCCTCAAGTGATGCTGCTGCACTTCCCACCTCTGAGGTTGACCTTCATCCTGAGAGTATGTCTCAATTGGCCATCGAGTCGACTGAAGTTGACAAGTCGCCTACAGAGCCTTCGGCGGATGTCTCCATGACAGATGCCCCCAGTGGCAAGGTCGCTCGCGAACGAGAAGAAGATTTTGGAGGGGACGAGCCCGCGCCCAAGCGTGCTCGAACCGAGCCCAGGGAAGAGGACCCTGCTGCCAAGTCATCTGAGATCTTGCCTGAGGCGCCAACAATCGGCGAAGCTCCCGCCCTGAGCAGCTTGGACAAGTGGTCAGACTCGGAGACGAACAGCAAGCAGTTCAATAACTTTCAACGCCGTGAAATAAGAAAGTTCATTGCGAAGATCAAAAAGAGCAAGCTCGGCGCCTCTTTCCGAGACTCTGTCCAAAGAATGTGGCCTGGCCTTTGGGACAGTTACGTGGCAAAGGTTGAAAAACCGATGGATCTTGCAGAGATTGATCGCAACTTGAGGGATGACCGGTACCCTACGGTAGCCGATTTCAAGAAAGATCTATCACTTATCTACGACAATTCCTACGCTTTCAACGGTCCAGCCCACGAGGTGACTTTGTCAGCTTTCAGGGCCGTGAAGGCGACGTGGGAAGAAGCTCTGCTCTTCCCTACCGAGGAGCCTGCCAAGCCTAAGCCCTTGCCGAAGCCCAAGCCTGTACGCGAATCTCGCGTTGTCGCTACCGATACCCAAAACCGGCGACAGTCTACAGGTCCTGCCACAAGCCCGGCTGCCGTCGCTCCTGAGGTGAAGGCCGTTGCTCCAGTAGTACAAGAAGCACCGGCGCCCCTTCGCAGGGGGTCAACCGCGGAGGGTGATCGTCCCAAGCGGACAGTGCGGGCGCCGAAATCCAAGGACATTGATTACTCTACGAAGCCGTCACGTAAGAAGCTGAAGCCTGAGCTGCAGTTTTGTGACGAGGTTCTCTCCGAACTTATGCTTCCAAAGAATGAACGCCTCAACATGTGGTTTTTGGATGCAGTCGATGCCGAGGGACTTGGCATTCCCAACTACTACAACGTTATCAAGAAGCCTATGGACATGGGCAAGGTGTCTAGGATGCTTTCCGCTGGTGATATTCCCAGCCTGAAAGATTTCGACAAGAACATGAGACTCATTTTCTCCAACTGCTACAGCTTCAATGGACCTCCGGAACAAAAGAATCCTGTTTCGCTAGTCGCCAAGGACCTTGAGGACCTGTATACATCCTTGATGAAGGGTAAAGACTCTTGGCTCGCGAAGCACGCAAAAGCTCATGCTCCTGCGGCTTCCGCTTCCAATGCCAGTGATGACGAGGAAGACGATGAGGATGAGGATGGCGATGACACAGCTGTTCCGGGCGTTGACCCCTCTAAGGAAGTGCGGGAACTCGAGGCTAAGCTGCGAGAGGAAAGCATGAAGTTGACCGACCTCTTCGCTGCCGACACGCCGAACCCGTCCATGATCCAGATCCAGCAAGGCATCGTCACCATGGTGCAAGAGGCTTTGTTGAAGGCGAAGCAGAGCCTTGCCGATTTCCGCCAGAAAGCGGATAAGCCCGGTAAGAAGGCCGCGAAGCCAGCCAAGACCAAGGCCGCGAGTGGCTCGGCAGGACGTAAGAACAGCACCACAACGCAGCCTAAGAAGGCCGGCCCGAAGAAGGCTCCTGGGAAGAAGAACTTGACGGCTGCCGACAAGGACCAGATTGCCAATGCTATTAATGACCTCGACTATCCTCACCTTGACCGTGCCATCGACATCATCAAGCGAGACACGGGCCAGGCTGTAAGTTTCTTACCCTTACTTACACGTCATTTGTGCAAGTAGCTAATAAATTTTACAGGAGAACACTGATGGAGAACTCGAGCTCGATATTGACCAGCTCAGCAACGAGGCATTGCTCAAGCTGTGGGAGCTACTCAAGAAGGTTCTTCCAGGCTTTGGCAAAGATTCATCAAACGCCGGCAACTCATCACCTGAAGTCAGTCGAGGGGCCTCGACCAAGCAGGCTGCAGCGAAAGCAGCCGCTTCGTCATCCAAGTCAAAGAAGAACAAGCCGATGAGCGCACAGGAGCAGGAGGCACGTATTGCACAGCTGCAATCGCTGCGCAACCTCTACAAGGGAGACCAAGCACCCGCGGCAACGGATATCACCCAGGCACCGACGCCAACGGCGGAGTCGAGCGACGATTCTGATTCTGAAGAGGAGTAATTGTTTCCGAACGGAAAATGGGATGACTTACGAACTCCTCAGCATGCGGCGGCGACGCATGATCTGACGGACGATTTTTACTGCGCTGGGGTTGCCCGCGCACATGGGCGTTTGCGCTATTGCGAGTTTTAGTTGAGCAAGGAGCTGTGAGCAGTGCTTCTTGGGCATTGGCGGGCGCGTGTGTTGATGATTATTTCACACCATCATCGATTGGATTTTTTTATCTACTTTGGGCACTTGGTAGAGGAGGAGCCGCGAGAACAAACCGCCCTCAAATGGAGGGATTACCACGAGGGACATAGAAGGATAGCATTGCCCTACGCTCTCATCAGCAGGGGACTGGAGAGTTGTTGCCCCAAAGCCCCCCCAGGAGTAGGCAGTAGGCGTCTCCTGGGCTATCTTTGTTGTAGGATGAATTGTAAAAATACGCACAACCCGATGAACATGTCCCCTCTCCATTTTGTGTTTGGTGTGCCTGTATCGTTGCCCTCTTCTTTTTTTATGATGACATCCGATACGTGATCTCTTTCTCCTGCATGGCATCATTGCTTGCTTGTTCAACACACTGACCATACCGGCGCTTCTACACGCTCGGCATGATTGGCATCGGCAGCCGCCGCCGTAGCCTCGTGCAAATCTCGACGTATGCGGCCTCGCCCTCGGTCTCGGGCGTGACGCGCCCATGGCGCACGAGGAAGTCGATGAGCACCAGGCACACGTTGGGCTTGAACTCGCCGGCGACCATGCGGCGCCTGACCTCGGCGCAGCCCATGAGGACGAACTCGGCGACCTCGTCGTCGCAGGGCAACGGGCCCCGCTCGCCCGCGGCCATCTCCAGGTCGAAGACGTGGACGACGTCGCCGTGGACCAGGCCCGTGGCGGCGGCGCGGTTGAGGGCGGTGACGACGCCGACGGGCCGGACGCGCGGCGCCACCGAGGCCGCGGGCAGGGAGGCCTCCTCGGCGCTCTCGGCGAGGATGCACGCGAGGGGCGAGTCGGCGGCCTTGACGCCGCCGGCGACAGTGCTGTCGAGCATGCCCGGGTAGGTGAAGAGGTGGCTGCTGCGGCGGGCGACCCAGATCTTGAGGTCGTCGTCGTCGTCGTCGTCGTCGTCGCCCCGTTCGCCGCGGACGTACGCCGTCAGGTGCGCGCCGCGGGTGGCGATGCCGAACAGCGTCGCGGCGAAGCGCTCGACCTGGACGAAGCCGCGCGCCCCGAGGACCCGGAAGTGCTCGCTGTGCCGGCCGGCCAGCACGCCGGCGAACAGGCCCTGCTCGATGGCGGCGTCGACGGCCTGCTGGAAGGCCTCGTTGGCGTGGGCAGCGGCGGCCGCGTGCGGGTCCGCGCTGCCGCCACCGGGCGCGGAGAGCGTCACGGCGCGCGAGGCGTGGTCGACGGCGAAGGCGGGCGGCCACGGCATCCGGCGCACC
>PXOD01000635.1:0-10974 GCA_003012165.1 Paramyrothecium roridum
TTCTTTCTTTTTTTCTTTCTTCTTCCTTGCGTCAAGCTGCTATTTCTGGGGACCAACGTAAGGCAAGGCGAGGCTTGTGAAGGGTACGGGGAGACTGGGCAGGGGGAGGGGGGGGGTTTCGCCTGTAGCGCGGCCGAAGCCCCGTAGTGCTTTTTTAACCGATTTTTTTACGCGGAACAGAAGTCAAGGGTCCCCTTCTCGGCGTGGATGGTGAAAGTGCGCCTTGAAGTCAGGAAGTTCCTTGGTAGGAAGTCTAGTCTATGTGTTTCCTTCCTTACTTGTGCTATCAGACTGCCTTGGCCCTACCTAGATCTTGGATGACTTGATTGGAGACGGCTGCTCTGATTCAGGCTTCCGCTACGCTTTATCATTGAACAAGGCAGACAACAAGGCTGGTTGCTACCTGGAAGCTTGGAAGGTTGCAGCCCACCAGCTCAGGTCAGGGTCCTAGGGTCCTTCTTGGAGGCTCCGCTGGGACATGCTGTGGTCCCGTCTTTGGGCTTTTGCCCGGTAGACTAACTCCTCAAGACAGCCGAGCCTTGAGGCACTTTACCTGCCGGCAACTTAGCCGGACTGCCTTACTTGGCCGACCGCGGTGTCCAAGGTAGCTAGCTAGCTGGCTGGACCTAGTGCTGGCTACCTAACGTCTTCTCGGGTGGATGTGCTACGAGAACCACTACCGTTTGTGGCCCGTTGACTTACAAGGGCTTGCACAAGGTAGGTATAGCTAGGCGGTACCTGAACGCCCTGGAAAGTTGAGCCTCCCCTGTAAAGGTCAGTAACACGACCCTGGGGTGATGGCGTGCCTCTGCAAGATTTCGATGATTCAACTACGTCCGCCGAGCACGCCAATTGCATTTCGCGATGAATGCGTGATGCCAGTGGCCATTGTTTTTTTCTTCTTCTCTCTCACGGTCTACTTACTAATCTCAAACCAGAACTACCTCTGATTGAAAGCTCCAGCAGTGTCTGGTGACGTTAGTACGCGGCTCGGGCTCAGCCAGTTACCAAATATATACCCAGTTCTCCACCGTGATCTAAGGGTTTCTCGATACAGGCGGCTGCTTCGATTACTCATGTTCTAGATTCCATACCTTGACAGAACACGTCGCCGGTCCTAGCAAGCCCGTTTCTCTTTACACTCCCCCTACATCGACCATGGCTGATCCAGCGTCCTCTGATGAATTTTGGTTATACGGTTACGGGTAATGCTCCCCGAAAATCCAGGGACCCCCCCGTTTCGCCCAGTGCTGAGATATATATGTATATCCCCCTTGTAGAAGCTTGATATGGAAGCCTCCTCCACATTTCGGTACGCCCGCATAGCCAGCATGACGGAGGCAATGCCCAAATGGTTCGCGACATGTGTCTGACGTCCCGACGATAGATCGACGAGTCCCTGGCTGGGTGACCGGCTATGTGAGACGCTTCTGGCAGGTCCGTATCCGCTTGTTCACCTCCGCGCTTTACAACCAGTCTGCTCACCTGAGCGTATCTATCACTAACAACTTCCCTTGCAGGCTAGGTACGCATTTCACCCACTTTCCCACGGTTCATCTGACACGGAACGGGCCGCTGACTAACTGACCAACGTTGCTCTCCAGCGAGGACCATAGAGGCACCCCAGAGGCGCCCGGGCGCGTCGTCACGCTCATCGAGCGCTCGTTCTGGGAGCAGTTGACGGACCACCACGACTCCGCCCCGGACAAGGTATGGGGCGTCGCCTACCGCATCACCCCGGACAAGGTGGCCGAGGTCAAGGAGTACCTGGACATCCGCGAGATCAACGGCTACACCATCCACTACGAGCCCTTCCAGCCGGCGGACGGCTCCCCGTCGATACGCACCCTCGTCTACATCGGCACCCCCGAGAACGAGCAGTTCGTGGGCCCCCAGGATCCGCAGGAGCTCGCCCGGCACATCAGCAGGTCCCGCGGGCCCAGCGGCCTGAACAAGGACTACCTCTTCGGCCTGGAGACGGCGCTGGACGAGCTGAGCCCCGAAAGCGGCGACGTCCACGTCAGCGACCTGGCGAACCGCGTCAGGGCTATGGAGCGGGATGCTTCGGAAGCTGCGCAGGTTCCACAGGCACCCAAAGGCTCGGACTTGGGATTTCATCAGCAATCGAGCACGGCGGAAGCAGAAGAGTTGGAGAAGGCATGATGGGCTGTTGTCGCTGCCGAGGCCTCATCGGGCAAAATCCGTGACTGTGCCCTTGTTCGACCAGCACATCTCTTGGAACCTTATTTGACCCAAAACAAACACGAAGACAAACCGAATAACGCCTGAATGAACTAGAAAAACATCACACACGAGTCCTTCCCCTCTGAAAGCCCTCTTGTTACGGCGGTGACTCTTGTGTTGTTGCACGAGTTGAAGCATGATAAACTTGGTAGCCTCAAAATAGAAGAAAATCATTTGATTTTGGAATAGACAAGGAAAAAGAAAAAAGAAAAGATGAGAATCCTCACCCAAGCCTCATGGCAGTACCGCCATCCATGTTATCCTTGAAATGTCCCACCCTGATCCCTTCCCCGACTCAGTGCGGGCAGTAGTTTTCTTGTCCCTTGACCAAACGAATTGAACACTCATGCCGTGGTGACGAAAGCCTCCCCAAAACACCAATCCGTGCCTGCGGTCTTACACCCACTCCATTTCCTTGGATCTCTCGATAGACTAGCTGATCGCCCATACCTTCAATTGAAGCAAGTTAGTATCCGCTACCCCCTTGAGGATGGTGAGGCTGTTGCTGCTGAGAAGGGTCTCCATAGCCGTAAACGGGCTGGCCGTATCCTAAACTCATCGTTAGCGGGCTCGTTCGTCGCCGCCGCCAATCGTCCAGCGCTGGTGTCTCAGACAAGATCGTACCTGGTTGCTGAGGCGGTGGCGCCCCGTACCCTGGCTGCGCATAGCCCTGTCCGTAAGGCTGCTGCTGGCCGTAAGAACCGGCTGCAGAATATCCAGTCGGCTGGCCGCCGTAGCCTTGGCCGCCTCCGCCGTAGCCTCCGCGGCCGCCGCCGCCGTAAGAGCCACCTCCCCTGCCGCCACCGAACCCACCGCGTGGGCCGCTGTCCGAGGCCTTGTCGACGCGGATCGTCCTTCCATCGAACCTTTGAAACGGAGATTTAGCATGCGACCATTTTCTCTGGGAAAAACCAAAGGCCCTTTGCTACAGGAATTCGAGCCGAGGGTAGACTTACTCTACGTTGTTCATGGCTGTCATGGCATTGTGGGCGTCGCCTTCCTGGCTGAATCGCACAAACCCGAAGCCGCGGCTGCGTCCCGTGTCACGATCTTTGACGACTACCTGCGTGGGGGATGATCGGGTTAGACTCATCTAATGCAGCGTGACGTGATACCGCGGATGCCAAGATGGCAAACGCATGGTATTAAAAAGATGGACTCACTGCTTCCTCGACTGGGCCAAACTCCTCAAACTTTTGGCGAAGCGTGCCCTCCTCGGTGTGCCATGCGAGGCCGCTGCGTCCAAGGTTAGTGGCGGGAAAATGGCAATGCGAACAGCGCGACGATAACGCTTACCCAATAAAGAGCTTAGACATTATGGGTGCTGGAGAAGTGTCTGTAAATGCACGAGCTATGCGAACTCTGATTCAGAGATGACCTGAGGGTGCATAAGTTAGCTATAAAGGGCTTGTGCGGGCGTGCCGATGGGGGATCGCAGGAGGCATTTCCCAATTGTCGATCATGGCTGATGATGGTTCCGTCACCCCAAGGCAGGGTAAGGCAGGTCGCCTCCTTCCCCCGCGTCACCCACGGCAAGCAAAACCGGGAGCGCAACCAACATCGGCTGGGCCGCGCAAGGGGAGGGGCCTCGCGCCCGTCCGCAAGGGGTCCCGGCAAACGCACAGCAGGAAAAGCAACATGATGCAAAGGAAAGGAGGCAATGGCGACGCAGAATGGACATGGGCGGATGTGCGTACCTTTTCGAATCTGTCAAAAGAAACGGTGCCGAAAGATGTTTTGCGAAGCAAGACCTCTCTCTCTCGTCAGCGAGGGGGTAATGTGATGCCCGCTAACGACAAGCTTCCAACAAAGGTAGAAACTCGAGGTGTGCCGTCGTGCGCTAGTCAAGAGATCAACCGGGCTTTCGCCTTGGGCGGGTGGCTGTGTGACTAACAAGTAACGCGGCCCAACTTATTGTTTCCAGGGGGCAAGGGGGGGTTGCGCGGCGATGGATAATTGGGATCGGGGCAGTGATTGTGTGGTTGATCGTTTGCTTTGGAGCTCGTTTGTCAATGATTCGCAGACCCAAGTGCCGGCGGCGTGGAGAGAAGGCAAAGAGGAAGATCTGAGGAAGATCTGAACCGGATGGTGTTCTAGAAGGGAAGTGATGTGGAAGTGAAGAAAGGAGCCGCTGATAGGGGGGGTTGAATCCTGCCTATGATCGACTTGATGTCGTTGGGAGCTCAGAACTGGATTCCAGCCGATTCTTATATATAGCCGTGAGCCGAATCATGAAGCCCAGTCTCCGTGATTCAGGGTCCCTGGTCCGATCAAGCGCTGCACTACACTGTTCTGCCCACGCTACGGCTTCTCACATGCACAAGGCGCAAACGTCCCCTTGTCTCGAAAAGCAAACGCAAACGCATGCACGATGCGGCTTGGCTAGTCTGGTTCCTGGGAGTGACGGCATGGAGGCGCGGGGCTTGCATCTCAAAACGTGTATTAAACGGGTAAAGTAATGGGTAAGGGGTGGGCCATGAGGAGCTCGTGGTTGGAGCCCAAGGAGCCCAAGGGAGCATTAGCCTCGCGACAAGCTTTCTGAAAAACGCATGCTCCACGCAATCAGCATCACTTCTTGGGGGCCTGCCTGCATAAGCTACATTCCACTATGCATCTCATCCTTCCATTGCTGCATTGTGCTCTGGACTCGTCCGGCTCTGCTTGTTGTTTGTTTCTTGGCCTGCGTCTGTCTCCATTTGACCCGACGGCTCTCTCTCTCTCTCTCTCTCTTTCTCCAGGTGCTTGAATTCGAGGCTTCTCCCTCTTGCAACTTGCAGTTCGTTTTCAAGATGTGCCACAAGGGCAGGGCATAAAGTGCTGGGTGTGGTACCGAGTACTCCAGGCAAGGATCCATCCCCTTGGTGCCACCTAAGGTATCCATCCGCTTCCAAGCGAAGGCTAACACCAATCCTAGCATCGCAATTCTATCCGCCCATGTCCGCCGAGTGATATTCAAATTCTTGATCGCAGGCGCCGCCTAAGATGTGCGTCGCCCGGACAGGCCATTTCAGGCAAGCCGACAGACTACCTACCTTGTTGCGAAAGCCCCTGAGGTATCCGAGGGAGGGTTATTTGTTCCCCCTCTCTAGCCCCTCCCAATCTCTCACAACTCGCGTCAGAGGTCGACGTGTGCATCCGCTTTTTCCCTCTCCCTGCACTGTTGTAAGGTACTGGTTGACGAACGAGTCGTTGACCCTCGGATTGGTTACCCTCGCTGCAAGGTCGTCCAAAAATACCCGAAGCAAGTGACTCGCCCTGCAGCTCGTTGATCAAACACAGAGTTTGAACTGGTGGATAATGTTTTTGCCCATGCCCGTCGGCGACTAGGTTCAACGGCCCCAGGGGCGTCGGTTTGCATGCCTCGTGGCTCAGATAGATAGCCTGCCCCAGAGGTGGAGCGATGCGCACCTGTTTCTTGCTGTTTCCTTCTCGTTTCCTCCGTGTGTTCTCTCACCTGTAGCTCTAACCGCATGATGGTGATGATGGAATCGCTCGGCGTGCAACCAACGCTATCCTTGTTGATCGATTCCGCTGAACCATAGATGGCGTACCACAGTACGACAAGTTTCCGCGATCGTCATTGGGGGTTGGCACCGAAGCTGCGGGCCACCCAGTGTGCATGTTCGGCATAGGGTACCGAAATAGCAGCTTCCCCAGATCTGCCCCGTTGTGTGTGTTACCATGGGATAATACACGGTAGGTGCCATAGCCTCCAGGTGGCTTGTGCATGTGCATGGCGAATGCATGCATGCATGGCTCCAGATCTGGCGTTCGCCACCCATGCCAATTCATGCGCTCTGAACGACGTCCAGGATCCTGTGCATCCCAGGGCTCAATGCCCATGCAAGATTTCCCGTCGGAGGCCTTCGAGCCCATGGCCATACCGATTATGCTCCAGCTGCAAGAGATGATGTGATGCTCATCAGGGTTTGGGATGTGATGCCTGTGTCGGCACAACCCCAGGCTGTCAATCAACATGCGGCATCAACCCGGCCTCGTATGAAACTCGAGGCAACAGGGCTGAGCTGTCATCCCGAAGTCGGCCCACAGCCACGAGAGACGAAGAGAGACACACGAGCGTGATAATGCGGCTACACTTCTATTCTAGGCAATGCCTCTTTACCTCGAACCTGAAAAGCCGGGAATATAGTGAGTTGTTTTCTCTCGACACCGCATTCGTCGGAAGCTCCCTATCGCCAAGGCCAGGGTTTTGGATGCGCGAAACGTGCCATGAAAGCGGGCGCGTGGAGACGCCACCAGGTTATCCTTGCCGCCGAGCTCATCTAATGGCTCAATTGTGGATCGAAGCGCCCAAGAGCGCGCGGAGCAATGGTCCTCATCAGAAGGGACGATTTGAGCTGCCATTCTGTCTGATCATGGTACGGCCTGGCTCTCATTATTTTGTGTCTCTGAAAGCCATGAGATGGGTGTTCTGGTTCTATTATGAAAGTTGGCCATCCTAATATCGGTGCTTCGCAGGATTGGATGATATTTGACGTAAATCCAGGATAAGTGCTTTCATGCGTAGGTTAAACAAACAGAAGACGGGACGGTCTGACCTTGAAAGCACGACTTGCCAGGTAAGGCTAGTCATAGAAGGCGCATTCTCCATAGGTTCAGGTCTTGCCTGTCAGACGTTGTTGCCCACCGCAGGTACGAGTGGAAACAAAACTCTCCACCGCCGTCTGCTCAAAGCCCATAAAACTTGCCATGAATGCATTATCATCTGAGTGACAGCCAGGCCACGAGCTTCTCTCGGAACTTGACTGAACCATTGGCAATGGCTGGTCCATCTCTCCCACATTTGCAAGACCCGCTAAGTCAAAGCCAGGTAGGAGCATCCAACTTCAGCTCCAACTCGTTGCCAATGTTCGGTACATGCTAATATGACCCTCCGGTACTGTAGGAGTGGGTTATGTCATGGCTGTCCCGGATTCAGGCATCAGAAACGACAAGCACCTCGCGGCATGAGCCGGCTGATGATTACGACTTTGGCCCACCATCGTGGCGGCCTCACGGTCTCCCAATCCATGGATATCACTTCCCGCTGAATGAAACAATGTCTAGAGACGTATTGTCCCTTGCGGATGACGGATCTTTACTCTCCGAGATAAGCTTAGACGATAATTTCGCTTCCTCATCTGCCAAGGTCAATGCTTATAATACCATGCCTCGTGGTAGCAAGCGGCCCACCTCAGTGTCCGAGCAGTCATACAAGTCTACCACAGATATTCCGGTACACACATTCGAGAGGCGACCTAGGAGAAAGACACGTTGCCATAGATATGACACCAAACAGCAGGTAATGCATAGAACGGACCAGCCCTCACAGCGCAATGAATCCAAATCCTCAGTGAAGCTTGGCCGGAGACAGGTCACCGGCAAAAGACTAAGCTCCAGCCAAGACGTCGTGAAGAACTTTTCGTCTCAAAGTATATCAAATAGAAGGCTGACGGTGCGAGAACTACCGCATTCCATGCAGCGCGACTCTGACAAGAGCGATTATAGGTCAAGCCGAATCTGACTATCGGACTCTTTCAAAACGGTCGTAAACCGATCGATGGTGACTGCATGTGCTTCCGACTCCCATCCCAGGCAAAACTTATGCTGACAAACTTCAGTAACTGATCTGACATTCAACGATTATCATGTGCCTAAGGAGCAGACCATCGACACTCTGGCTGCAAGAACCCACAGCAGCCACTGTCGTCGACGAGACAACGAATCCCGGGCTGACTTTGACTTCTTCGAAAAGAGTGAGGTTTGCAAGTCTGATAGAACAAAGATCCATAGACCTGATCATCGGGACAACACTGTGAACAGTCCTCCTGATACATCCAAACTCCCAACGAAACAAAGCCAAAATTCTATAAGTCAAAATAAGGTAGTCGTACCGGTATCATCAAGCTCGCTGGGTCATGATGTAACGTCTACTCTTCAGCCGAACTCGTGCAATAACCACAGTTCAACACATAAAAGCCCCCCAAACTTATCTCCCAAGACTGTATCGTGGCCACATGAAGTGGTACATTCGACCCTTCGTTCAGCGTCTCCGCAGACAACTTCGATTGCAAGTTTTACTGCAGCAACCAAGCCTTCCACGAAGCAGCATCTTATTTTCGAACAGACAGCTCCCGGACCTTCAAATATACCACAGCCCCAGAATGAGTTGGTTGCCAAGGCTAGGAACGGGTCAACGTCGTGCGAATCGGAAGCAATGGCTGAAGGTGCAAACCAACTAAACTCCCCTACAAGTGATAATTTTCAAAGCTCCCGTAACCCACAGGCTCGAATACAAAAGGGCGAATGCTTCGTAAAAGGTGACGGCAAGACTTTGGGGATTAGCCAAGCAGACACAGTCGACACTAGTACACCACTAAGAGAACGAAATGGCAACAACTTGGTTCACACTCTACCCGCCGCCGTCGCTTCCAAATTCAATCCAAGAGAGTACAGCTGCTTTGACGGTAGCGCTCTTGTTTCAAACTCTCACAAGTCTAGTGGGAACGGACTGGGTAATTTCATATCGGCGCATTCCCATGATAGTGTCCGCGACCTTCCAAGTATAGGCACAGAGCATCCTTGGCGTTCAACCCAGGGTCAGGACCAGGCGACAAAAGAATCAACTTCGCCATGTGGCGAGGTTTGGAGTCAGTACTTTACATATCCAGGAAGCCGTCCGAACGTTCAACCAATACAGCAAGGGGCTGCAAACCGCTTCTTAGATGAAGTTTACAGTGCTTATCGTGCGATACCAATGTCGGCGAACGAACAGTTATTGCCCAATCGAGATCAATTCACCAATACTTTGCATGAAAACAACTCCTCCTATCCTCGCGATAGTTACCATGACCCAGATGAGAACTCCCACGGATGTATTTCGAGATTGGAAGGAGAAGGATTTGGGTTGAATAGGATCCAAGACTTAGAACTAACAGATGGTTGGGAGGTCTCGAGTTGCTTGCCTTGCCAAAACGAGGCGTATCAAGGTAACTCTCTTTTGCAAGGCAGAAGCCGGGAGGGTGACCAAGTACATGCCTCAGGGCAGCCGCAAGAGGCAGCAAAATGGTTGTCTGTTCATCAGCCCCGAGCACCATTTGGGAGCCATGATGGATGTACTAAGCACAGCAATCCGCACATGTTGAATTTCTGGCGGCCCAATTGGCATAGATAGGCTTTTAGAAGAACTATTCTTGTGTGCGTGACATGGATATATACAGGTAGGAAGATGCTTAGAATGCAAATCATTCCGGTTCTTGGTTCTTGTGCTCGGCTCTTAAGCTTTCAACATCAATGCCAGCCAGCTGGGCTTTTTCAACGATAGACTTAGCCTTACCAACAACCGGTGCGTCAATCATCTTCCCATCAAGTGTCCAAGCCCCACGTCCCGACGAGGCGGCCTTTTCATCCGCAATTGTTATTCTGACAGCCCACTTAAGCTCATCATGGGCTGGCGCGAACATCCTCTGAACCGTGTCGACCTGTAGGGGATGGATACACTGCTTTCCGTTGAAACCCATTGATTTCCCCCCGGCGCATTCTTCCTCGAGCCTCCGAAGACCCTCGTCACCCTTGTAGGAGGTGCATACCAGGTCAATGGCACTGGGCAGGTTGGTAGCTCGCGCGGCGGTCACAATCGCTGATCGCGCATACAGAAACTCTGAGAGCGATGGCGTGCGGGTTATCGACAAATCCAAGGCAAAATCTTCGGCAGCGAATATCAACCCGCTCAGATAGGGAGAAGCCTTGCAGATGGACGAAAGGTCCATGACGGCTCGGGCTGATTCGATGAGAGCAACGATCTTGATTGGATTAGACGCACCGGGGCCGTGGCGTTCCGGCGCAACATGGCGGAGAACATCAGTCACAAAGGTAAGATCCGCGGCGGAATCGACCTTTGGTACGACGACCGCGTCCACCTTGGGGGAAGCGGCGAGCGTAGTCAGATCTCCTAGAGCGAAAGGGCTTGAAACGGCATTGACGCGGACGGCAAGCTCCGAGACGGACGGAGGGCGCGCGTCGAGGCCGTCGAGGTGAGCCTTTAGCTGGCCCCGGGCCGTCTCCTTAAGGGAGGGCGTAACGGAATCCTCGAGATCGTACGTGATATTGTCTGATCTGAGGCCCAGTGATTTCGTAAGCATCTTCTGGGACGACGCAGGGACTGAGGCCATCGTCAGCTGGCTGGATGGGGCGGGGCGGGATGGGCCATGAGCCCAAGGCCTCTACCGTATAGAAGTGAGCGACGGAGCACTCTCGAGGCCATTTTTTTTACGATGCTGTGCCGAATTGCTCTTGACGAGCAGTTCTACCTGTATACGAAAATTGCGTCGACAAGGAGAGGGGACGATGAATTCACGGGCTGTTCACTATGCCTGCGTTGGAGGTTTGAGTTGGAGCAACGGTCTAGGTCCCTGGGAGTGATGTAACCGATGTAGGCTATAAGCTGCCAGAGGTACCTCCGAGCTGGCTGGCCGCACGAAGCACTTACAATTGAGGGTGGGGAGGGGGGGGTCCTGCAAGCCGGGTAGGCGTCGATTTCACCCCAGCCATTACATCACTAACCGCCAGAGGGGAGTATGAATTCGATCCCGTGGGTTGCGGAAGTACTGCCACTGTCTAATTGGAGTAAATAAAAATAATAAGTTAGCGATGAACCAGAAGGCAGTCGTGATTGAGGCGCATCCGGGTGTAAGTGGACGAGCTCGCAACTGCTGACACATGCTTTGCCGT
>PXOD01000637.1:0-27763 GCA_003012165.1 Paramyrothecium roridum
AATCGTAGCATCAGTTTCCTTCCAAGCCTACCATTCTCAAGAACCACCATTCCATTCTCAGTCTTGCAGTGCAAATACCAAGTCCGTTTGCCTCTGCGCTACCCGGGCGACAGAGCGATAGCCAGTGGGAGTGGCTATCATCAGGCATGCAAGTTGTTATTGTCAACATGCTCTCGGGTTGCGTTGGTTGTAGCGTTTAGCATTCGAAGCACAGCTTACTCTAAACCCAAAATATTAAGCATACTCACAACGGCCATAGGTTTGCTTTGATGCACTCAATGTTGAGGACGAGAGAAAAAAAAAAAAGAGTCTTAGTGGTGACTCAAAGCGACGGCGCTCGCACTATGTATGCCTGAGAATGACGCTCCCCTGTGACTCAAGCTACCGTTTGTGAAGAAAAATCAAAGACGCCATCCAATATTGTCTCTATCAAATCACCTGGAGAAAGCCCGACGATACTGTCGAGACGAAGAGTTTCAATCGGCATTGCAGGTATTACAATCAATTGACCAGGACAACATCCTACAAGCACAGCTCACCATATCAGTTCGACACGTTCGCAATGGAAACCTCTGGCAACTTCTTATCCAATCTGCCCTTGGACATCTTGTTCCAGATCATTGAGTCGCTGTCACCTCTGTCCCAAGTTTACCTGGCCTTAACAGAGAAAGACATGCTTCAAGTAATTTGTCCCACCGGCGTATTCCCCAAGCTTCCCCTTCTGGATCATTTGGAGCTACTTTCCTACCACGAGTCTGCTTCCAAAAGCTCGTATGTTTGCTTTCGCTGCAACAAGCTGTATCACTACGATCCTCTTGCTGTATTCAACGCGTGTGGTCAAACTCCTCGTGACAGGCTCCCCGGAGAACCCAACAGTTTCATTGTCAGATATGGGTACGATTTCTCCAGGCTCATACACGGGCCACGTGTCTCGATGAGCTGGGACATTCCTCCATGGCCTCCATGCGGCGTCTCAGCAGAAGGCCTTTCCGGCCCTTCTCTGCAGGTTGATCGCCAACAAGCGATCATGTATCCTCTTGACTGGCGTGTTGGGCCCCTATGGCTCCCCCTCCAGTGGGCCTCAGAGCAACGGGTGTACACCTTTGAGGAAGTTTGCTTGGTTATGAACCGTCACTTCCATGGTTCAGGCCTACCGCTGGAAAGTCTTACACAAAATTACAAGTTTGAAAGATGGATCAACGTCATTGACTATGAAGCCATGCACGATGAAGTACGCGCGGCTTTGAACAGGCGCGGCCTGCAAGGGCCTGGCCGCACGCGGGCTCACACGGGAGCATTCCACGAAGCGGTGACAGCATGTTTTTCAAGACATGCCGGGGATGTGCTCAAGAGCGACAAGAACGACGCACAGACTACTCTCTATGGGAGTGGCCAACATCAGCTTGAATACCCCGACTGGGCAGAGATGCTGCCGCACATGTTACCATGGGCATTTGAACATCGTACCGAAGCGAAAATAATAAAAGATGAGCTTTACCTTGCTTCATCTCATAGCGTAATTGGTCCCCTGATTTCGGACCGTATGTTCTCAAAACTTATTGAAAACCTCAACTTCACCATCTGTTCCCATGTTTTTCTTTCGTCCTCATATAAGCAAGATCGTGAGGTTTCTTCAACAAATTGGGTCGGATCCTGCGAAGATTGTTTCACCGACTTTGAGATATCTGTCCTCAAGGATAAAGAGCAGAATCGGTGGAACTTCAAACTGAAAACCTACCATCGTCTCGGGGCTTGCCGGACACCTTTGGATCCAACATGGTATAGACTTAGCGTCCGTGCAGGAGCAATTCATTTTTATCGTCCTTTTGTACCGGGAGAGGCCATTCCAGCTGGAGAGGTCCTCAAAGCATGGAATCAAGCAGCGGTGGAAACCGAGACGTCAACTGACTGCCTTTCAATAAATCAACCGCAGCTGAACCAATATCTTATTTCTTGGCAGCATGATTCGCAGCATAATTATCCCCTCATGGATCCGAATTTTGTCGGCCTACGTGTCATCAAAGACTCTTCACTGGTGGATGCCCCTCGGCTTGCTGTCCTCCGTCAGTTTCCTTATCGTCGCGAGTATCGGGGTTGTCACGCTCTTCTCTTGAATTTTGACGACCCTAGCCGGCCTTTGGGCAGTGTTGACTGGAATAGATGCTCTACTTGAATCAGTTGTTGGATGTGGCTGATCCTCATAGGCACGTTTAATATTTGATTTCCGAGCTTAATTCTTCTTGTCATGATGAAAGCAGGAATTATTTCTGTCACTGAAACGAAATTGGCGCCCGCAAGCTACTTCAGACCAATATTTGGGGTTGAAGTACAGCTGGTTTGTATTTGCGAAACTGGTACTTTCGGGGTGAATTATGGCATGCGGGAGCAAGGTATTGGAGCCCATTTGTGATGACTCAAGACCAACTTTTCTTCGTGTTGTCGGGCAACAGGGCAAAGAAACTGCTCGAGAGCACGAAATGGGTAATTCTTTGCATATTATTTGTAGATTAACAAGGTTTAAATGTAGCTGAGCGATGGCTTTGGAGTTATTCAATGGTTTTGCCGCAGACTTTAGGGCAATTTGATGAGTATGAAATTCTTTCGTCACAGTTGAAAACTAAGCCCATGCTCGTTGCTGCACATGCGGAACTTGCCCGAGACTATGCGCCGTGAAATGAGAAGAGAGACGTATAAATTCCAAGGACGATTACAATTATTTCTTTTAAATATATAAATCAAAATATATCTTCTGGAACTATAATACTCAACTCATGACACCACTATCATAAGCGGCATTTGGACCACGATTGGTAGGAGTTCCGCCCCACAGATGGCAAAATTCAGGAGGTGAGATGATTGGTGGTCCTCGATAAACAAAGGAAAGGCAAGTGCTATTCCTTGCGCAAAGCTCGGCGCAGGAACCATAGTCTCCCGAATACGGGTTCAGGTTCTGTATCAAGGTTGTACCATAGAAGAGGGTGGTACAGTACTTCGTAATTGTACGACCATTCGATGCACGGAAGGGGTTTGTCTGCTGTGGACAAGTACCGATTGGCGTAGGAGTTGCAGAAGGCGTCGAGGTTGTCGAGGTTGTCGAGGTTGTCGAGGTTGTCGAGGTTGTCGAGGTTGTCGAGGTTGTCGAGGTTGTCGAGGTTGTTGTAGTAGATGTAGTAGATGTCGTAGTTGAAGATGTGGTTGAAGATGTGGTTGAAGATGTGGTTGAAGATGTAGTTGAAGATATAGAAGTCGTCTCTGGCTCTGTGGTTGTAGTAGTTGTAGTAGAAGTCGTTTCTAGTTCTGTAGATGTAGTAGTTGTAGAAGTCGTCTCTGGCCCTGTGGTAGTTGTAGTCGTACTTGAAGTTGTTTCTGGTTCCGTGGATGTGGTAGATGTGGTAGATGTGGTTGTAGATGTAGTAAAAATGGACGTGGTGGAAGTTGTTTCTGGCTCTGTAGAAGTAGTAGATGTAGGTATAGTAGAAGTTGTAGTTGAAGAGGTAGCTGAAGTCGTTTCTGGCACTGTAGACGTTGTAGGAGACGTTTCACTTTCTGTGGTTGTCGACATTGTCGTCGATGGCGTTGAAGCAGAGCTTGCTTGTGAGGTAATGCTTTGAGAGCTGAAAGAGCTGACAGAAGTGGTTGCAAGCTGGGTTGACTGAGAAGTAATCGAGCTGGTGGTGGTTCCCGATGTGCTGCTGGCTCCCGAAGATGTGTACGAGCCGATTCTTCCGTTTTGGCACTCCTCGGCTGATGGTGAACGTTAGAATAGCTTGCCCATGATATGATGGAATCCGGATTGGGTCGCGAGATATACCTCCGTACGTTACCATCGAGATGGGCACACAGCCGAGAGGAGCCGATGTGAAAACGATGTTAACCTGCTCGGTGATGGAATCCTGGCAGAACTGTGTCTGCCCATTCAGTGGCTCGGGACTTGTGCGCATCAGCATGCCCTGAGCGACGTCGAATGTCAAAACAATGGCACCAGCTGGCGGTGGACCACTGGTTCGGAACGGCCTGAAAGCCTCCCCGGGAATGTAGTAGATTGGGTCATTACCAGCGTAGAGTTGATTGTTAGACAAAGTAAAGGTACTGGCGAGGTCGCAACTGTTTGGGCTCTGGTCGGGTGTGTTGCTCAAGTAGCCTCCCAAATCCCTCTGTTTTACCTCTCTCTTGGTGCCTCCCACGATAGGGGAGAGGAGGAATATCACATTTCGGCCGATGATGGGACTGGGGATGGAAGAGGTGGAAATCGAGCTAGACGTAGAGCTCGAGGCCAGCACAATTCCTGTCGTCGACAACGTACTTGAGTCTGCACTGGGGCTTCTTGAATGTGAATGCGAATGTGAATGATAGGGCGCGGTTGAAGATGTAGATGAAGACGAAGATGCCGGTACAAGTCGCGACGTCGAAGTGTGCACCTTTGGCTTGCTCGTCTTCACCGGCACAGGCTTCAAGAACGTAGATACGTACGTGACGCATAAACCCATTTCAGCATGATACTCGATGGGCGCCGAGCCACCAGCTCGGCCAGCTGCAATGCCCGCGAGGAGCGCGATTGCGAATAGAGTGGCCTTCATCTTGGCCGCAGTTCGTGCAAGAAACCAAGGAGCCCGGAGGGCGGCATTGCGAAGACAAGGGATGCTGCAGGTATTTATTTCCGGCTACTCGTTTCGGACTCGCAGGTTTGGAAATGGGACAAGAGTATTGTTGCCGCCGATCAGAGACTCATCCTCGCTGGAATGCAGGTCGGTTCTACGGAGACGTCGAGCTCGATCTGGTCACTGCCGCCCCCGATGTCTCAGAACGACATGATGAAAACAACATTGCATTCTTTCACGTCGAGTCGCGTCAAAATCAATGCTTCTCAATCTGCCATTGTGGTTGGTTTGCCGTGGATGCGACTTCACATTCCCAGCGAGCATCGCCTACTAATGCTATCTGTCCCGTATACCACACACTTGGCGGTTTCAAATTGGACGCAATGCTTATCAGCCAACGCTCCTGGGTATCGAAGACCTAAGAAATGCAGGCCAATCTTAAAAGTGTAATCATCCGCTTTTCGATCATCTAGCCCCGCTTTCCTATCCGTTGATCTTCTCTTCCTCCTTCTACGGCCATATTTGTCTGCCAGCATGGAAGGTGGAAACACACAAATTGCGCCCTCTCCTCTTCTGCTACACTGCAAGGACATGAGATGAAAGAATGGTCGAGCCAAAGGTCAAATCAATGTGTATACGAACGTCTTGCTGGTCGTGTCACTTCCTTGACCCACGACGACGGTGCCGCCTCAAGGCGTCATCGAAGCATAGAGGACGGCCACGCGAGCTCCCAAGCGAGACAAGGACAGAGATCTTGGTTTGAGGCGCACTCAAATTTGGATATGGGTCTGTGCAACATGCACCGTCATTCAAGGTGACGTTGTCAGGCGTCCTGACACCTCGCGAGCTGGCCTAGGGAACCGCTAGCAGAACCAGCAACACGGCAGTTACAGTCAGGAGATATCTTTCTACTATAATTAAATAGATACAGCCAGGATGAATACTATAGGAAGTACGGTAAAGTGACGTCCACAAATACTCAAATCGGGGCTGCACTGGGGCTGCGCACCCATGTCACCGAGCCAAGGTTACGATGACCGGCGTTCACCGGTCGTCGCGTTGGCAGCCAATCATGCAGAGCTCACCGTCCCTATGCAAGGTGACGGAAGCCGAATAAACATGCATGGCGGTTGCATCCGTCGTCGGAAAAAAAAAATACCAAGTATATCATGAGAAGTCAGAGTTCATCCAGGCCTGCCGCTTAACCTCACTGTTTGTCCCAGAGGACGCTGCCCGTACAACGGATGCACGTGGCCATGCGCTCGCTCTAGGGTACTGTACGAAGGCCGCTCGGCCATTGTGGAAAAAACGAATTAGGCAGACTGACTGACTGACTTGTTCTACGGTTGCCGTGTTGCTTGTAATTCATCATCATCATCATCATCATCATCACCGGGGACCTCTCAAGTGGCGAACCCATCTCACGGGCCAGCCTTACAACCCACAAATTGATGGGGTGTGTGACAGTCCCACCTTTTCGGCTACGCGCCTGGCGCGTGGATTCCCGTCCCGGACCTCATGCCCCGGAATGACGGACTTCCCGCTCCGACTGTTGCACAGAGGAGGGTGGAATGGCGGCTCCCACGCGAGGGGCGAATTCTCGTACCCATGCCGTAATGATCTGCCGTCATTGCCTCCACTTTCCCCCGGGGGGGCGTGGGAGCTTTTCTATCACTTACACGTGAACAAATGAGCTGCACCTTTTCACTTGTCTCTTCCTCTTCCTCTCTCTCTCTCTCTTTTCCTTCGTCACTCAATGGCTGCTCTTGAACTCGAGGCCGCTTCACCACTACTGACTTCCCAGGTGGTCACTGCCTTAATACCAGAAACTTGATATTCCAAACGTGCTTCCCTCAGAGAACCCGAAACTCGAGAAGAAGCTGTCAAGTCCGTATCACAACCAGTGTGCGAGATCCGCAGCTGCTCTTCTTTCTCCCCCCCCCCCCCTCCAGGTGCAATGAATAAGGACGCCGACGGCACCGTCTACGTGCTCCTCTACCGCGACGCCAGTCCCACCGCCGTCATCTCCGTCTTCGCCAGCCTCCAGGACGCAAACGCCGAGTGCCTGCGCCTCGCCGCCGAGGCCTGCGTCTCCGTCGAGAACACCTCGCCCACCGCCGGCCCGGACCGCGGCCACCTACTGCCCCTCGAGCCGCTGCGCTGGGACACGGCCGACGGCGCCTCGTGCTGGGTCGAGCAGCACGTCCTGCAGCCCAAGCGCGTCATCTCGCCGCCCCCGGAGCGTTGGAGCCAACATTCCCCCGCCCGACTCGGCTCGCCCCTCCACCATAAAGAGGACAGCGGCCTTGACCACCGTGGCCCCGGCTTCAACGATATTGTCGTTGACAAGAAGTTCTTTTCCAGGGGGGCTGCCCAGGCTGGTGATGCGGTTCGTTCGTAGCCCTTGAAAGGGCAGGATCGTGGGTGTGGGCTTATGACGTAAATGACCTGAATCCGGCGTTGGGGCGTCTATGGACATACGTCGCTTGGCACCTGAATAACCACAGGGATGTTTGCGACTCCATCCGTCTACATTGCAATGTTTATTCTCTCTGCTATATGGTTTGCGAGCCTGGTTGTCTCTGGATATCTTGTACACTTGCCAGACTCAGCATCTCTCAACATCTCTACCGTCTTATCTATATGCATCAAATTGAAGACCTTCTATAATGCTCCCCTGCGCGTGCGCCCGCTTTAAAGCTTAGCTTTGACGGTGTCCTGCTTGACCATAGTCTCGGCAACGATGCGCCTCTGAATCTTGCCCGTGGCCGTCTTGGGCATAATTTCTGTAAAGTATATCTATGAATCGTCAGTATCTCTTCGAACCATTAAGTATTCATCGCAACCCACCTTTTTGGGAACCTTGAACTTGATCGACTTCTCTCCCACCCAGGCTCGCAGCTCCTCAGCTTGCAACTTCTCTCCCTTCTTCAGCACCACAGCCACGCCAATATCCTGGCCGTACACCTCGTCGGGAATGGCAAAGCTGACAGCTTCGCTAACCTTGGGGTGCCGCGTCAGAATATTGTCCAGCTCGATGGGGCTGATCTTCTCGCCGCCCTTGTTGATGAGCTCCTTGATTCTGCCGGTGATGATAATATAACCGTCCTCATCCTTCTTGCCCTGGTCGCCCGTGCGGAAGAAGCCGCCCTTGGTGTACGAGGAGGCATTGGCAGAAGGGTTGTTGAGATAGCCCTTTGTGACATTCTCGCCCTTGATGCAGATCTCACCCTCGCTACCCTGCGGAAGCTCGTCTCCCTGGTCGTTGAGGATCTTGACCTCCACACCCTGTCCGAGACCGACACTGCCAGGCTTTCTCTTGGCGGGGGGCAGCGGGTTGGACGTCATTTGGTGGGCGGCCTCGGTCATGGCGTAGGCCTCCAGCACAGGCGCCTGGAATGTCTTCTCCAGCTGATGAAAAACGGTGGGCGACAGAGGGCTGGAGCAGGACCTGATGAAGCGGATCTGGGGCACTGGGCTGGGCACCGGGCTCTTGAGTAGAATCTGGTGAATGGTGGGCACAGCGGTGTACCAGTTAGCCTTGTGCGTGATGAAGTCCTCCCAGAACTCCGAAGCGGAAAACTTGACGGGAACGACCATGGAGCCACCGGTGTAGAAGGGCGCAAGCAGGCCACAGAGAAGGCCGTGGACATGGAACAGGGGCATGACCAGCATGGTGCGGTCGTTGGCCGTAAGCTGATATGTCTGCTTGATGTTGCCTAAAGTGTGTTAATAATGACGTGAGCGTGTGTTGTCTGCCTAACTTACTCATTGTTCTGGTGAGGTTGCGATGAGTCAATGGCACCTAATAAAGCACGTCAGTCTTGCTATACCCACGATGTGATCGCTAGACCTACCACTTTGGGCCGCGACGTTGTTCCGCTGTACAAGTATTAGAAATTTGTGTGCTGAGCTTTCCGATGCTGAAAGACTCACCTGGTGTGCAGAATAAGAGCAACATCGTCAGGCTCAGCCGTGAGGAGCTTCTCCGTCTTGCCCTTGAGCACACCGAGGTCCTTGACATCCAAGGCAACCTCTCCCTTGACGGGATCCCAGTAGCACTCGGCGACAGCGGCGTTGAACTTCTTGGCGGCCTTGACGCTGGGGGCATTGGCGGCCCATGCACCCTTGGGGACCAAGACAATGGCGCTCTTAACGTCGTCGATGTAGAACTCAAACTCGTCCTGCTTGTAGGCAGGGTTGAGGGGTGCGGCGATGGCGCGCTGCCACGACGCTGCGAGGAAAGAAACAATGAATTCCCACGAGTTGACGAGCGCTATGGAGACGGGGGCGGCACGTGTGACACCGAGCTGGGCGAGCTTCTGCTGGAAGGCAGAGATCTGGGAGTGGAGGTCGGCATAAGTGATGGTAAGAGCCGCAGGCTTGGACGGGATGATGACGGCGGTGGCGGAGGGTGCGCCCTGGATGGCGCTCTGCAAAGTCAAGGCCATGGCCGAAGTCTCGTGGTTGAGGTGAGAATTGAGAGATATGCGATGAAGCAGCTGAAGTCGATGAGATAAGGATAGGGGACGCGCAACCCTGTAAGGAGCCGGCTAGCTACGTAAGGTAGTTGTTGGGAAGGGGGGGACACAAAACGGGGCGGACTTTGGAGGCGGTCGCGGGCTAATTGAGGCTCGATTGAGTATGGGGCAAAGCAGAGCAGAGATGCCACGAGATGAGATGATGAGGTTTGATAGCTGGAAGTCGGTCGGTAGAGCAGTTAGAGCTTACTATCTTTTTTGGTGGCTAGATATGGAGATGGCGCCATCTGGCACTTGAGACGCTTTGGGCCGCACCCGCCGTGGATCGGAGTCGCAAAGCCAGGGATCTAGACCCCCGGGGGTTACGGGGCTTCGGCCAGGGGGTTGGCGTCAAGCCCGCCACATGAGGTCAGGTAACTTAGGTAGTTGGCGACTGAACAAGCGCGGAGCGACTCATTCGTCGACATGGCGAGGTTCCCATATAGCCGAGTACAGTGTTTATTTATGAGATCTTGTGTCGTGGTGTTTCTGGTAGGTAAAAGATGGATAGTTAGGAATAAACCCTTGCACTCGATTTGTCTCGTGCACTTGCATAGAAAGCCGCATGCAGATTATTTCGCTTTCTGCTTGTCTCACTTTGTCGGCGAGGTACCTTGAAGTCTTGAGCTGACGCTTGTTTGTTCTGTCGGGAGTAATTTGCCGCACGAGTTGAACCATTCACGAGATAAACGAGAGAATTAATATTGCAAAATACGCCCTGGTTAGCAAAGATGTACAACAGCCAGATCTAACTTGCAGCGACATTTTAATAAAACATATATCTATATTTACAGCCTTCAGTTTTTGTTCAGAAAATAGATGGTTGCGGTTTCTGCGTCCTGCTTTTTGCCGAGCCATTGCACCCTTCCGAACAAACGTAGCCTTGCCTTAGGTACCCAGGCACCGAACTCACCCACAGTGTCACTTAATCCTGGGATCTCAAGTCACATCGGTTACACATGCCATCCAAACTACATACCTACCTTACGTGGCATCCCAGTTCCCTTGCAGCGAACCTGCATCGTGGAAGACGCTGCCGAGGTTCCAGCGCGTTCCCTCTTTAGGCCATTCCCCAGCGACGGATTGGCGGGGTAATTTGTCAAGCTGGGGGGTCAGCCGTCGGCCTTGCAGGTACCTCTGGCGCTAGCGGTTGCGACGCGAGGCGCCTGCCCTTTGCTGGCTCCGGCCCCCGAGCCGTTAACTTATAGCCTAGTACCTTGGTGAAGGTACCTTGATCCTCACTGGCCCAACTGCGCCTCGTCAGCCGATATCCCGTCCGCCGTCCGCCGTCGCACCCCTCTTCCCTTCTTCGATTAAACTTACAGCCTCTTGAGATTCTACCTGCGCCGAACCGCTCGCGAGCTCGTGGCCTCGTCGACCTCTGCTCGTCCCAGTGCATGCTTCTGCCCAGACAAACTTCGCCATGGCTGAGGTGGACGCCATCCCCACCTTTGGCGCGGAGCTGAAGGTGAGCTCTCAACCTGCCTCCCCCCCGTCTCGATGCAGACACCACGATCCCGAAACGCGATATCTCTCTCCCACTTACTACGCCCTATGCCACGCCATCCTCATCTCGCTGGCATACTACTTCAACGGCTAACTCTCGACAGGATGGGTTCAAGGCCGCCAATGCCTGGGTTAGCCACGGCATCACCTGGCTCGACGACATCCAGCAGTTTTACCGCGAGCGTTCCGTCATCGAGAAGGAATACAGCGCAAAGCTCAACGCCCTCGCCAAGAAGTACTTTGAGAAGAAGAATAGGAAGACTTCTCAGCTAAGTGTCGGCGATACTCCTGCCATGACCCCTGGCTCTCTTGAAAGGTCCGTTACACCGCTGCATCCGGCCACCCTGTGTTCCTCCCTTCTCCACCTCCAGCGCCCATATGCGCCAAGCTGACGAGGCACCTCTGACCAGCGCATCCCTCACCACATGGACGACCCAATTGACCACTCTCGAGGCTCGCGCCGGCGAGCATGACCGATTCGGTAGCCACCTGATTTCCCAAGTCGCTGACCCCCTTCGATACTACGGCACACGCTTCGAGGATATCCGGAAGCGCCACGCTGAATATGCCGACAAGCTCTCGACTGAACGCGAAGCCTCTTACGCTGAACTACGCAAGACTAAAGCCAAATATGATACCGTTTGCCAGGAAGTCGAGGCCAAGCGCAAAAAGTCCGAATCTCATTACGACAAGGCCAAATCCCAGAATGCGTACCAGCAGCAGATCCTCGAGATGAACAACGCCAAGAATACATACTTGATTGCCATCAATGTTACAAATAGACTCAAGGAAAAGTATTATCACGAGTATGTTCCCGAGGTCATGGATAGCTTGCAAGACTTGAACGAATTCCGTACCTTGAGGCTGAACAACCTTTGGACCGTGGCGAGCCAGCTAGAGGGGGACATGTTGAAGAAGAGCAACGAGCTTATGCAGACACTAACCACGGAAATTGCGCGCAATGCACCGCATTTGGATTCCATGATGTATATGCGTCACAATATAGGAGCATTCCAAGAGCCCGCGGACAAGGTCTTCGAGCCTAGTCCTGTGTGGCACGATGACGAGAGCATGGTAGTTGACGAGACGGCCAAGATCTTCCTCCGCAACGTCCTCGGAAAATCCAAATCACAGTTGGGAGAATTGCGAAGAGAAGTGGATAAGAAGCAACGCGAGGTGGAAGGGATGAAGCGTCTCAAGCAACGCGTGCGTGAAGGCACTGAGAAGAAGGACGAAGTTGAAGTGGTACGCAGCCTGTTCCACCTGCAAGAAGAGCTGCATGGATTGGATAGACGACGTCTCACAGCCGAAGTTGAGACATCGACAATTACCTCGGCCGTTGGCGATGTAACGTTGGGCGCCAAAAACCACAACTTCAAGGGCCAAACTTTCAAAATCCCGACAAACTGCGATCTCTGTGGTGATCGGATATGGGGCCTCAGCGCAAAGGGTTTCGATTGCAGGGACTGCGGTTACACATGCCACAGCAAGTGCGAGATGAAGGTTCCGGCAGACTGCCCTGGCGAGCAGACCAAGGAGGAGCGAAAGAAGCTCAAGGCCGAGCGCCAGGACGCAGCCAATAAGATGCTGAAACCCAGCGCTGCGGCGGGATCGCCCAAGGTCGCAGAGCTCCCCGACCTGAGCCGGTCAAATACGATGAACTCGTTGAGCTCACAATCAGCACGTCGCTCGATCACTGGGTCCATGTCAGGGCCCCTCAGCCCAACCGAAGAAGCGCCCTCTCCTGCTGCCAGCTCGAGCGTGACATCGCCCAAGTCTTCAGTTCGCAAGAACAGGGTAATGGCGCCGCCACCTGCAGCCTACATCAGCGAATTGCCAGGCAGTCCAATCAATGGCCATGCAGACAAGGAGGAGAAGGTGGGTAAGATGTTGTACACATTTGATGCCAGCGGCGACGGCGAGCTTTCCGTGCAGGAAGGCAGGGATCTTGTGATTCTTGAACCAGATGGTGAGTGTCTCTAAACAGTCACGTTTCTACCGCATGTTACTTATATTTCCCAATCAGATGGATCTGGCTGGATCAAGGTTCGTGCCGGTTACAAGGAAGGCCTTGTTCCGGCAACGTACGTTGAGATCAGCGCCGCACCGCCCCCGGCGGCCGCGCGGCCTGCGTCTGTCTACTCCACGTCGACGACCTCGTCCGCCGCGCCGTCTACGTCGACCGGGCCAAAGAAGAAGGGCCCAGCTGTCGCCCCCCGGCGTGGCGCCAAGAAGCTGCGCTACGTAGAGGCCCTATATGCGTACACGGCGCAGAGCGATGCTGAGCACTCCATGAACGAGGGTGAGCGCTTTGTGCTCGTTAAGGAGGACCCGGGCGATGGATGGGCGGAGGTCGAAAAGGCCGGCGTGACAGCGAGCGTGCCTGCGAGCTATATCCAGGTCGTCTAGGTGATGCCGCGGGCAGAGAAGCAGTCCATGAATCCTGCTACCGTTGAGAGAAGAGGTCATGCCTGCAGGAGCAGCCCCCGAAGATGTGGGGCCAGCATGCGAGTCTGATGGGATTGCTTGATGCTGGGGCTACGGGAGAGACAAAAGGCAAGGGTTGGGCTATTGTGCATTAGCGTTCATGCAAAAGTTAGACGGGTTGGGGGCATTTGTATAGAAGTTTGGGCTGGGTCGCATATATGGGTACAAACCCCCTTTTTGTGGTGCAGAAGAGAGAGGCAAGACGTCCATGTGTCTGCAACGCGTAGCAAGCCAAACTGCCTGAAGCATTACCTCAAGGCTGGAGGTTATCACATCGAACACAAGCTTCACGAAAGGAGAAACATCGAAGTAGTTCTGATATGGTAAAGGGGAGAAAGCCCGACGACCCTGTCGCCAAAATTCTTGATTTGAAACGTGAAAAGGAAAAGAGAAGCTCATGTTCCGCCATAAGTGGGGAGAAAGGGTGTAGAAAAACCACCCACAGTTCTGTGTCAGTCTATAGTACATCGCGAGCCATTGTACAGATATGCATGCTTATCCACCCTTTACAATCTCATATCCCCATCCTCCTCCCGTCTTCCTGTCGGGGCAATGTCTGGTCCACGCTTGGCCAGAAAGGATGCAAATTAGGAGAGGGGGAAAAAAACAAAAGGAAACAAAGCAAAATCCATTAGACGCAGAGCCTGATAGGTATCATGTATCCACCAATTCGTCAGCAAATCCCAAACCCCTTTACCCCAGCCCCATATAAACGCCACGCAAGGTTCGTATGTCGGTTGAGGAGATGACGACCAAAGTCTGCATAAAGCACGGAGAGTGAAGATGCCGGTTTTGTTGAGCCGTGAGTTTAGAAAAAGGAGAAACAAAAGAATGAAAAGAAAAAAGAAATGAGATGAAATCCGAACGTTCGTGAGAAGAAGAAAAAAACGCCGCAGACCTTGTCGTAAAGGTTACGATGTTGTCTTTGTCCTCCAAAAAAACAACGCCAGACCATGTATGTCGAGTGAGGAAAAAAGAGGAATGCTGTGCCTCGAAACAGTCTATCGGTGAATTTTCTAGCGTGATTAAGGAAAAGGAAAATGGCCATGAATGGGGTTTTCGTTATTATGTGTCGCTTGGTCGGGTTTCGTAGTTGAGCAGGTTCGTACCACAAAACCCGGGAACTTGGACAGCCGTGGTTACCTAGATCATCTGGGCTGTTGGTGCTCCTAGAGGGTGCGGATTTATGCCGTGGCCCAGGGCGTCTTGGAGAGCTGTGATTTGTGCCATCATGGCAAGCGAGCGCTGGTACTGCTGCTCCATTTCTGCCCGCAGCTTCTCGTTCTCCTCCCGTACGCGCTTGACCTCATCGCGGAGCTCATTAATTTCAGGAGAATCGTGCGCGGTGCTAGAGCGTCGTTTGCGCTTCATCCCTGACCTCTCGCTCTCGTCGTCTTCGGGTGAGTTGATGTCGACAGGTGGGCTTGTGGCTTCTATGTTGGTGTGAACGCGTCGGAGGTGCTCGTTGAGGTTCTCTTGTCGCGAGAAGCCTTTGCCGGTGTGTCGTTTGCAGTTCGGGTGCGGGCAGTTGACGGTCTTCTTGGGTCCGCCGTGCTTCCCATGCACCTCGCGTTCGTGCCTTAACAACCCGCCCGAATACGTGAATCCGGGGAGATTTTCGCATCCATCGGCAGGACAACGATACGGTCTTTCGTGCTTGTCCATATGCTTGCTGCGACAAATGTTAGCCTTTTCCCCAGTCTGGGTTAAGTTAGAAGTCCACTTACTTCCACTCGCATTTACGAGAAAATGCCCGGATATCCTCCTTGCAGTCATCCAAAGGACAGTGGAACCGGCCGTCTGCTTGTTTTACAACGTCGCGAGCCGGTTTCGAGATGTTCTTGGAGCGCGGTGATGGTGGCGACCCTATGCCAGGCGATGGTTCTTTGAGTTCGTGCTCAGGGAGGGTGTCGGGTATATGCGGCGTTGGTAAAGGCACTTGCATCGGCGAAGGGAACTCGGCCGTGCTGAGATCAAGTCGCGTTGAATCCGGACCGGTAACGACATCCTCAGAAAGCAAGCGAGTATCGTCGTCCATTACCACTCTATCGTCCGGCAGCATCGCCGCCTCGGCGGTATACTGGCTGAGCTGTTCGGCGACATCGGTATCGGAGAAGCGTTGGTCGGCAGCATGATCGTGCTCGTCGCCGATGGGCGGATATGCGCCCTCGTGCATAAAACTCCTAGGTTCGTATGCGACACTCATCGTGGAGAGCCGTCAAGAAATTTGTGTTCGTCCGAGGAGCAACGGAGCGAACGGTGTCGCGAAAACGATGGCAAGCGTGATTATAGATACGCGGATCGTGGAGAGGAAGGGAGCGTCGGTAGGATGGCTGCCTGATAGGCAGTGATATCGAGGGACACGCAATAACGGGTGCACCACCTCAAAGATCGGAGGCGATATCTTAGTTCGTCGATTGCACGACGGGACGGTTTTCCGGGGTAGTACGCGTGCTTGGTAGTAGTGATGGCCTGAAATTGGAGGCGAGAAGGGTGCGGATGCACGCGGAATGGGCAAGGCAGGACCTATTAGTCATAGGCACGTGACTTGATTTGTTAGTCACACAGAATGAGGTGGTACTCCAAGGAAGTGGCGCCGAAGGAGCCGGGTGCAACTGCAGCAGTCTTCTTAGATCGAATCACGTCTCTTCCAAAGCAGCCGGTCGCTCACTCAACCGAGGCCGTCGCGCTGCTTTATCAAGTCGCGAACGCGAAGCTTAACACTAGGCAGCCGATCGACCCTCTTTCTTACCGGTGACTCGATTGGTTCAAGTCCTTGACTCCGACAGGGATGATGCGAGGTAGGCTGAGTGCTTCATAGTGACTCATTGGTTGGAGGATGCCTCAGCAGCCCCAAGCCAAGGCTGAGCCGACAATCCACGCCATGAGTGGTCGCGGCTTCAAGTGACCCGATCCCATGTAAATCTATACACGCAAATGCATGACCAACCTCACTAAAGCCTACTGGAACCTTCCTTCTTTGTGAATCTCCCGCCAGGCCTGGCTAGAGATGAAGGGTAGGATCACATTAGCCTAAGTGAAGGGTGCGCCGGGCAGCGTTCTTTTGCACGGTTTTGCACGGTTCTGCCTGGTGGAGGAGAGGTCTGACGGGGAGCATGCTGAATCCTTTCCGCGTGAAGAGTCCCGCGCTGCTCGTCGATTTGCCCAAGAGGCTTATGGCTTCCTGCTCGTGACGCGCATCCCCACCCGCACGACGCGAGTGAGGTGTAAGGATAACTCCACCAAGTGTCAGGTGTCTGGTCCAGTTCCAAGGGGGTCCTGGGTTGCTGGGTGCCAGCCAACGATAACCCCATTGTCGTAGCACTCAGTGGTGCGCAACCGCGAGGCAAAGGGCAAGAAGGCCGCTCTGCCTAATTTCCAAGAGCTGATACAGCGAACGGGAGCCACTGAGCTTGAGTAAGGCTTGTGGTGGCAACTTTCCACATATCCCTGGAAGGCGACGAGGCGAAGAGGTTATGCCGCGGTGCCTAGAGGCTGGCACGACCATGTTATGATCATAACATGGATGTGAATCTGTGTTGTCAAAGCGGGCTTCCTCCGTAGCGAATCGCGAGCCTTTCAAGCGCGGTGAGGCGGTGGCAGCTCTACGGCGGCCGTGGAGCCATGAACGGTGGCATGATGCTGAGTACCAGGCCTCAACACGTGGTGTGGTTTGAATGAAGGGCCGAGGAGGCTCTGGAATCAAGAATGGATATTTGGAAATGCATTGCCTTCACAATATCGAAAGCAGGTTTTGGGTTGTGATTTTTCAGGCACTTGTGCATATTTACACCAGAAATATGAGGTTTACAATTGTGTGTGGCGCCTTGCAGCCTGCCTGCCTCGTTACCCACCCTCCCGCAGGTTGTCGCAGCCTGGTTCGACAGGCTTCGGCACATCTACCGCATGCCGCATGCCGTAGCAGGGCTAAATTCGGAAACCAACTACGTACCTTTGATCCGGATCCTGTCCTTAGGATGAGCTCTGCCTGCGAAAAGTAAATGGTCATACTGCTCAACTCGGAAATTGGTATCAGATACTCCAGGATGGGGATAGTTACTAGAAGAACGCAGCCTGAAAACTTAGAAGTAGTATGGTCGACGTGCGCCTCAGCCATGCTGCACACTAGTAGCAAGATATGCCACGCCAAGCCCTCGCCAGCGGCATGTTCCGTATGTGCAAGTTTCCTCACAACAAAGTGTCTTGTCACTTTGCTATTCGCGGGCTGGACATCGCAGGCGATGCAGAGCATTTCCAAGGTAGTCGAGGTAGCCGAGGCACATTTATTTTTAGCGTTGATCCATTTGTCAATGCCATTTGGTGGGGAGGGGCTTGTTGTTGATATCGAGCTCTTCGTCTCATCAGAATCACGTCTGAGCCCCAGTCACAACTACCCGTAACATGTCCTGGCACTTGGCGGAACATGAGCCAATCGCCTAATAAAAACGTATAGCCGACCATGGGTATACGATCTCGCAGCTCCAGTGATCCCGACCTTACCTTGCTCTTGCTCAAGGTGAGGTAATCAAGAAATGTTCTTCATCATTTCTCTTTCTCGAGGAATCAGTTGGTGATCTCCTGTTTCCAGAGAAAAGTTATCGGCTAGTAAATTGTTTGGTAACAGGTCCAGTGTGTGTTTCAGCTTGGAATTCTTCAATGTATCAAGGCCAAATTTAGCCCAAGCTGTCGGGGCAGCCCGTCTCTGTCAGTATCTTGCACCCACCAAGGTGGTCAGTCCATGTGGGTACAAGCTTCGCGATCGTATAACCAAACCAAAGGAGACCAATAAGTAGTTCGGTGCTTAAGGCACTTTACCTGGGTGAGGCAGGCCGGGCATTGTCAGGTAGTCATAGCGTGCTATACCAAGAATACGATTTGGAATACCTCATCCTGACGACATCTTGTAGGATACGTACCCGCCCTGCAGAGCTCGCCAGCTCTACCTTACTAAGTGCATATCATCATGGGCACACAACACTACAGTATCGGTACACAACGCACGAGCAAAAAAAAAAAAGAAGACCAAGAAGTTGCTGGGGCGGTTTCGTTCTAGGCCCAGCTTTGTGGCACCTGTGCCTAGCATCAAAATCTCGCAGCTCCGGCTCGTGCTAAGCTCCAAACAAGTAAAGCACGGCCGTCGATCGTGGTTCGCTTGGCCCCCAAAACGGCCCCAAGAGACCCGGGCGCTCTGATTAGTCTGTGCGGCAAATGGCGGCAAGAAGCCACTGTTAAGCTCTATCTAGACTATTATTTTTTTTTCCTTTCCGTCCTCGGTGCTCGGGATGGAGAAACCGCTCAACAACTCGTCGCCGTGACAGACCCCTGCTCAGGCCCACAGCCTCCATCCGTACACTTTGGTATAATTTCCACCGCGCTCCCCTCCTCAGCTCGATTCTCTCTTCTGCCATCTTTAATCCTTTAAAAACAATAACCTCCTCATCGCCGTCATACTAAGTGCCCCAATTGCACCCTGCGCATCCCTCCATCAAAGCCCAGCTGCATTACGAAAAAAAAAGGCAGAGCTCTCCTCAAGCGGGGTATCACGGATTGACTAGCAGCACGCTCCCCCATTGCTTCTCAGTCTCTTCCCTGATGGCTCATCAAGCCCCAGCCTCGCCAATTGGCGATGCGAAGCGCAGCAATGACCTCGAGGATGCCATTGAGTCCCCGGCCCCGGGTCAGTCCAACAACGGGGATGCGCAGGACGACTACGACGTTGACACCGTTGAGCGTGTGTACAGGTGAGCATCATATCATCGCTTTGTGTGTCTCATATTTGCTTCATTGTCTGACTTGGACGTAATAGGAAAATCGACATGAGAATCATTCCTCGTGAGTTGCGCTTCGCGAGCCTATTATGGCGCGGCTTGCCATCTGCGGCCTACTAACCCCATGCTCAGCTTTTTGGATCTTGTATTTCCTGTGCTCGGCCATTCGCTCCAACATCGGCATCGCCCAGACCATGAACAGTGACAAGAAGCACGATCTGATGTCCGTCCTCGGCCTCACTGACAAGGACACCTCGACCGCCCTGGCCCTGTTCTACGTCGCCTATGTCCTCTTCGACTGCCCCTCCAACCTCCTCATGAGCAAGCTGAGCCCCCGCGCCTGGATGGCCCGCATCGTCTTCGCCACCAGCCTCGTCGGTGCCTGCTTCGCCGCCGTCCAGGACCCTTGGAGCGTGAAGCTCCTCCGCTTCCTCCTCGGTGTCGTCATTGCCGGCATGTGGCCCGGCATGGCGTTCTATCTGACCCTGTTCTACCCGCCTTCGCGCACCGGCAAGCGCATCGGGATGTATTTCACGGCTTCTCAGGTCTCGGCTGCCGTGGTTGGCCTCGTCTCCGCTGGTTTCCAGCTCATGGATGGTGTCGGTGGCCTTGTCGGCTTCCGTTGGATGTTCCTGATCTACGGCCTGGTCGGCATTGTCCTTAGCTTCGTTCTGCTCTGGTGGCTGCCCGAACGTCCTCTTGCCCCTGGTCAGGTGAGGGAGCGCTCCGGCCTCGCTAAATTCCTTCCTCCTGTTCCCGAGGTCTTGACTGGCCAAGACGCTCTCGTGCACTACCAGGATCTGAAACGTGTGTACCATGCTCGCCCGTGGACCATGAAGGATCTTGGCCTCGTTCTTTTGGACTGGCGACTGTGGCCCTTGACCCTGATGTACTTTGGAGTTGTTGGTGTTGGCATTGGTACCCAGATGTATGGATCTGT
The DNA here is from genome assembly GCA_003012165.1 of Paramyrothecium roridum. Lineage (NCBI taxonomy): Eukaryota > Fungi > Ascomycota > Sordariomycetes > Hypocreales > Stachybotryaceae > Paramyrothecium > Paramyrothecium roridum. The sequence continues at coordinate 19,820 of PXOD01000637.1, forward strand.
CATCATTGCTGCCATTCAACCCCAAGCCTCTAGCATCGAGGTCAGCCTGCTCTTTGCGCCTATCTGGATTGTAAGTCTCTTTCATCGAGTTTTGTTCCCTTCATGTCAACTAACCAGCTGCAGATGGATCTCATTGCCATTCTTCTTGTGACACCCATCTCGGATCGCTTCCACCGCTCTCGGCCCTATTTCTTCTCCGCAGCCGTTTGCGTTCAGATCGCCGGCCTTCTCACCACCACTTTCGCCCTTGACAACGGCTGGGCCCGCTACGGCGGTCTCCTCATGGTCGGATTCGGCCTCGGCCCCACCGTCCCCATCTGCATGACCTGGACCTCCGAGATCTTCCAGCGCCGTCACGGCGAGGTCGGCGTTGCTGCCGCCACCGCCCTTGTCTCGGGCCTCGGTAACCTCGGTAGCGTCGTGACCACCTACGCCCTGTACAAGGGCTGGCCCGAAGACGCGGCCAAGGGCCCCCACCAGTTCCGCTACAGCAACCTGACCATGATCGGCATCCTCTGTGTCAGCATCATCAGCGCCTTTGTCATGAAGATCCTCCTGCGTGTGGTGGGCAACCCGCCCAGCACCAAGCTGTACGATGCGCAGTCCATGAGCGAGTTCGAGGATGGTGCCGCCCGACGCGAGACCCAGGAGCGTGGCCTTCCTTCGTGGATGAAGGCCTTCAGCAGGTCGTAAATGTCAGCGTTAGCTGTATTTCGAAGTTTGCATGATTCTGGGTTCTTCAACAGCCGCCACAGATAGCCACTTTGAACCCTTGCCTTTCAGAACTGGGTAGCTCAACCTGCCACTTCAAAACACTCCTTGATGTTCATTTCGACGAAAACCCACTTTCCCCGACCTAATTTCGCTGCTCATTTTGGACGACCAGCACCAAAAATAGTAGACACTCCTCCATATCACGTTGGAAACGGCACCTTTACACGAGACGCCGCATCTCAACCCCCTTACCTGGTGTAAGGGGCTCAGCCATGACCAAAAATACTGGCGACCGCCCACTTCAGCGACAGTGCCGCTGCGACATCGCTGCATGCCAGTGAACAGAAAGGGGCCCGTTCTAGGACTTGTACTGGACGAGGCGTTCCTGTGTGACAATGCCTCTACGCTATCACCTTGACCGCTTCGTTCAATATGGGGACCAGAAAACATCACAGCCCGCTCTGCCTTTCCTTAGAAGCCTGGCTTCTTTTTTCATTTTGCGATGTCTTTCTAAGTTTTTGCTTTTATATGATACCCCATCAGCGTGCTAAACCCGCTGTCTGACGAGTTGATGCTTCTACGAGAAAGAAAATCTCGACAGCGACAGTGCTTCTACGCCATCGCTGGGACGGCGTGTTGGGACCGAGGCCCGGTGCCGGCGACAATGCTTCTGCGCTATCGTTTGGCGGGTCTCGTGGGCGTTTGCTTCTCTTTTTTCTTCTCCTTTTGCTCCTTGCTCCTCTGCTTGGAAAACGATGTAAGGTGATTTTGGCGCGATGACGAATCCACGAAAGGATTCCAAAGAGTTCTGGCTCTGTTGTTGCCATTCATAGGAAGAGAGGGAAGGGCTTACATGGCCCGTTCATTCATAGCTCGACAATACAATCCCTGCCACTCTTGCTCATTTGATCCTCCGCGGGACCTGTAACTGGCTCAGTAAGATGAATCTTACATGCATAGCGCTGACTCAAGGTGCGACGGAGGCGACTTTTTGTGTGAACAAACTTGAACTTGATTTGAAATTGGTACCTTTTGCCTAGCTCTCTAAAACATGACGTGAACGTGCATTCAACAACGCCGGTGAACCCAAGCTGGAGACCCTTTCCCATCCGAACCCAAAAACAAAATCGTTGTAACGTCTAGTCACAGACCAGCGTATATTTGACAACAGAAACAGGATTTCTCTAAAACAAAACCATGTATTTTTCATATTTTGTATGTACAAAGAACAAAACGAATCATCTAAAAGACCTGGGCACTTCTCTTTACCTCCAGCCGGCTGCTCGTCGGACCACGCGGCGCTTAGCCTCCATGGTCGGCTGAGCAGCGGCACGGGCCGTCTCAGTGACGACGACCTTGTTGACGACCGTGTGAATGGTCGTCTCGACAACACTCTCAACCGTCTCAACAGTCTCGGTCGCAGCAGCAGTCGTGGTAGCACACTCGCCTTGAGCAGTGACGGTCTCGGTCTTCACCGACTCGCAGGCGCTCACGCTGGAGATGAGGAACTGCGTCACGGTGGAGGTGCCGCCACATTGTCCGTTGCCGTTGCTGTCACCGTCGCCGCCGGCAGTGACGGTCTTAGTAACGACAGATGGAGAGGCGGTAACAGTCATGGTCATGACACCAGTCAGGCTTCCCATGGTGACAGTAACGAGGTTGGTGATAATCTGGGGCTCAGCAGTAGAAGTAGTCTCCGAAGCGGAGGTAACAGTCATGGTGATAACGCTGACCTGAGGAGTAGAATCACCGTCGGTGGGAGGCAGAGTCACGGTAACAACCTCGGTGGTCTCCTCAGGCTGGGCAGGAACGGTCAGGGTCATGGTCTGGACATTGGTCTGAGGAGTTCCAGAAACATCAACGGTGACAGTGACAATGCTGGTAGTCTCCACATGCTCGGCAGTGCCAGTGATGGTAGGAGCAACGTCGCCGGAGACGGAAGCAGTAGGCACATCAGTAGCCGTGACAGTGATGATGCTAGGAGCACCACCAGTTCCGATGGTGGCAACCTCCTCACCAGTCAGGCTGGTTGAGGTGATAATCTCACATCCTCCCTTGCTCAGCTGCTCCTTAGCAGTCTGCTCACCGCCAGGGGGCAAGAAGACAGTCTGAGTGACAGTCTGAGGAGCTGCGGTAACGGTCTGAGTAGCAGCCGAGCCAAGGCAGGCCGCAAGCTGGGCCTGGCAATCAGAGACCTTGAAGTTGGCACCAGCGGCGGCAGCACACTGGCCGAACTGCACGTAACAAGCAGAAGAGCAAGCATCACCGACCTTCTCGAACTCCTTGTCACCAACTTGGAAGCCACCACCTGGCTTAGGCTTGACAACAGGGCAGGCACCACCAAGAGCAGAAACAAAGACGAAGACGGTGATCTGGCGAACAATGATGATTGTGGGCTGGACAATGATGGCAGTGACAGTGGCAGTCTCAGTCACAGCGGGGGCACCCTCAGTAATGGTCATGGTGATGGGCTTAACATCAGTGATAGTCTCCACAACAGTGGTAGTCTGGTTGTTGCCGAGAGTGGTAGTGTGGGTGATCTCCTCAGTGAATGTGGAGGTCTGCACGACAGTGGTGGCCTGGGTGACGGTGATGGGGCCAGTCTCCGTGGTCTCCGTAGGCTCATTGCCCTCCGTGATGGTCACAGTCTCCTTCTGGGTAACAGTGGCCGTAGCGTGGATGGTGGTGGTGATGTTGTTGCGCAGGGTCTCGGTGAGGGTCTGCTCAACAAGAATTGTGGAGGTCTTCACTGAAGTGACGACAGAGGTGCGGGTGGCAGTGGCAATGGTGGTGTTGGAGAAGGGACCATGGGACGTGCTAGTGCTAACGCCGCCAGTGCCAGTCGCAATGCCGGTACCGAAGCTCGTGGAAATAGCGGAAGAGCTAATTCCAGTGCCGAGCGCAGTGGAGGAGACGGAGGGAGTCTCGGTCAATGCAGTCTCGGACGACGAGGGAGTCTCAGGGGAGATTGTGGAAACGATGGCAGAAGTGGTGTTGGTGTAAGGGCCGTGAGAAGTGGTTGTGATGGGGCCACCAGTGCCAGTGCTGAGGATGACCGACGAGCTCACAACATCGCTGAAGCTGGAGCTAGTGGTCTGGGGAGCAATGCTGGTAGAGTTGACAATGATGCTGCTGGAGATAGGCGTCTCAGCAGGGGTCTCAACCGGAGTCTCGATGGGAGTAGGGGTGACAATGCTGGTGGAGTTGACAAAGATGCTGCTAGAGATAGGCGTCTCAACAGGAGTCTCAACCGGAGTCTCGATGGGAGTCTCATTGGGAGTAGGGGTGACAATGCTGGTGGAGTTGACAAAGATGCTGCTAGAGATAGGCGTCTCAACAGGAGTCTCAACCGGAGTCTCGATGGGAGTCTCATTGGGAGTAGGGGCGGCAATGCTGGTGGAGTTGATGAAGATGCTGCTGGAGATGGGCGTCTCGACAGGAGTCTCGATAGGAGTCTCGATGGGCGTCTCGATGGGCGTCTCGATGGGCGTCTCAACGGGAGTCTCAACGGGAGTCTCAACAACGCTGCTGGTGATGGGGGTCTCGATAGGAGTGCTTGAAGGGGTGATGGCAGACGTCACGGTGGAAGTGGATCCCGTGGGAGTCTCGAGGGACGAGATGGGCGAGCTGAAGCTCGAGGGGATCTCGAGAAGAGTCGACGAGTCAGAGCTGGAAGGTTGGTCGACAGTCAAGGTCAAGGTGCTGAAGACATCCGAAGTGAGAGTGATGGGAGCCAGGGTGGAGATGGGCTCGTTGCTAACACTGTGTAAGTATTACTCGTTTTGGTAGGAGGGATGACCAGCGACTTACAGGGTTGACGAGTTGGAGAAGACGTGAAGCTTGCCGTCCCTCTTGTTGAGATACTGGGCGTTTGCAGTCTGCACCAGGCACTGCAGGCCGAGGGCGATGAGTGGGTATGAAGTCAACATGGTTGTGTATTTCAGAGAGAAAATTGTTTGAAAAGTTGGGTCAAAAAGAAAGGCTTGTTCCGAAGAAAGTTGCTTGTGTGTTTGAAGAGAAAGAAATGAGGTACAACCTCAAGGGCGACTAGCACCGGAAGAAAGGAATGACAGTAAGGAAAGACGAAAAAAAGGAAAAGAAAGAGAGGTACAGAGAAATCCGACACTCAGATGGATGAGAGATGAAGGCCAGAAACACCAAGAGGAAGAGCGCGGGTATCTAGACTTAATAGCTTCTCGCAGGAGCTGGTGCTTGGGGCGTGTCATGTTCCCGGATTGGGGTGAGCATTTGCTCCGTCCCTGGCGACCAGGGGGGGTCTGCCTCCATTGCCATGGGTTTGTGCTGGATAGAAGCGACGTAGAGGCGATCCGTCATGCACAGAATTGCTTATGAGCCAGGGGCCAATTTGGCATGTTCGGGGACTTCCTTTCTTCCCAAACACGCCTGTCTAGGTGAAGCACTGCCCGTGGAGTGGCCAAGGAGCTATCACAATCAGGGCGCCGCACACGTATGGGCCTCTCCGCCGGCATCCTGGTCGTCGAGAGCAGGGCCCCAGTCGGCCTCACAGCTGTCGTTGCTTGGGTTGCTCCGCAGCACAGGGATCCAAGGATCGAAAAATAGGACGACAGAGATAAATTGAGTGGGGTGCCATGCGGGAGTTACTCATCCACAACGAGCGTAGGAACAGGAAAGGTTCAGGAGCGAGGCTGCAGCAGGGGCGGGGAGGTTACCCCTGGTCTGGTCGTAAAATGCCCCCGTTCTGGCTGGTCCCATCAGCCGCTTGGCATTTTAGGGAAGTTGGCTCAGGGCTGTGCGATTCCACATATGCCGGCTGCATGATTAACAGACTGCCTTGGGCGGTGACTAGAGTCTGTAGTGTTTGGTCTGCAACTCGGCAGATGGCACGACTATACAACACGATAGTCAAGAGGTGAAGTAAGGGAAGGTATGAGAGCCAAGGTCGTGATCCCGAGACTCCGGGAGAGTGGTTGTGTGGCCGCTGACTAACATGGCTCGCGCACAGTTCGCAACATCAGACGAAGAAGTAGGCAATTAGGTACTTCAGCAATCTTCCCACAACAGCCTGTGCCTCTTCCGCGACCGTTGGACCTTCCGGTTCGAGGCTCACTGAACATGATGTTGGTCCCAAAGCAGCAGTAGCCGGGCCATAGCAGTGGCCAGCCAGCGACCCGGATCTTCGACGCCGTCTCGTCTAGCCTCGCCCTAACGCTGGCTTTGTTCGGACGCCTAAAGTTGTGTGCGTGCTGGAGCGTAGCTGCTTTGGTAGGTCCACTAACTTAGCCTGTGCCCACCCCAGGACGCTAAGGTGCCTCGCCCCTGATCTCTGCCAGATCTGCCACAAGGATTTTGGAAATGAAGGGACGGCCGACAAGGGGCGACGGTCAAGCGGCCACTATGTTTGGAGGCATCGACTTTATTTAGGTCAAACGCTGCAGGGCTGCTACCAGGGCTCCTTTGACATCATGAATTGACCGTTTCGTGCTGTCGTCCGAGGTGGCCAAGCCCGAGCACCGCCCAGCAGCCATTTCTGTTCCCACACAGACAATGAGGTGTCGCTGCTGTCAATTGTTTGCTCGTCCGATGTCTGCGTCAGCGACATCTTGGCTCGGGATGCATGATCTGCAAGGTGAAATCATCCCAACTCATACTTAAGGAGCCAATACGTCTTCAATTGCCCTACTCGGCATCTTCATCTCTGCTGTGCCACTCAAACCACGAGCAAGATAACACCGTTCAAGCTCTCCCCCCGCGTCGCTCACGAACGACCTACGAGGTGGCGTGTAATCGCGCGCAAATCGAGCCGTCTGGTGTCTGACAACAACAGGCGACCCCTGTCCCCGTCCCATGTTGCAGCCTTCGATCAAGTCCGGCAAGCAGGAAACCCCTCGCCAAGTTACCTCACTTTGATGAAGGTTAATGAACAACAAGTTACAGAGACAGGACGCCAAGATTATGTGCCTGGAATTCTGGGCCGGGCAGTGGGTTTTGTTTCCACGTGCTAGGTCTAATCCGAATTTTGGAAAGGAGAACAATCTAGTTTCATTTCTGCCCATTGATGAACCAGGCGCACGAAAAAAGAAAACAAAAAAGAAAAATGGAAATGCCTTTGCAAATGCTGTGCATCACCCCAAGCCATCTGGAAGTGCACCCGAAGATGTGATGCAGTGCATTTCGGTACCAATATCCCAAAAATAACCATCCACGATCCGTTCCAGAAGCTACCGGTATACTGAACGCCGGCATTCTGCTGACGCACATGATCTGAGGTGCGAATTGTCCGAAGTGGATTCGCCATGCTGACACCCCTGGTCCACCTGAAACGAAACGTGAATCAGCGCCTCCTTTGACAAGCAAACAGGCTGCTGGGGTCTTGATTGGACAATTATGCCTCACTGGCTCAAGCTCCACTAAATTTGGACTGTTCATTTGGCTGGCATGATCGTCACCGATCAAGCAGCTCTGGGGATCCCGCATAACGTCAACGGTGCGAACCTAGACCGCTATACCTTTCAGAATGAGTAATTTGAGTAACTTGAGATGGCGCGCCAACACCAAAGGCTACCGAGAACACTCCAAGGTAGGTTTCAAGTAGAAGATTTTGCATCTTCGTATCGGAAGTTTTCTCCCCGTCCATGACAGCGGCCCTATTCCGTCATGGTATGCTAGCAGATATCGTCAAGAACCTAGTCGTCCGGAAGCATTAGAAGCATTGGAAGCTTCAGGACATTTCAAAGCATTAACTCCGCCTGAAACCAGATTCAAGCTCTGGTTCTTAGTTTACCCTGCCTAAGCCAGCTCTGACGGCGGAAAAAGCAACTTACACAGCCTCGCGACTCAAGTGAATCACTGAGAGGTTCAGGTGCTCAAGCGTATAACAGCATGGTTAGGGAAAACAAAAGGAGAGTGTATTATTTATATTATGGTTAGGTATAAAACCACATTCTGGTATATAGTCTCTCTATTATTATATAAATAGATATAGGTACTTAGTAGTACTTTAAATTAACTTCTAAAAATAGATATTATAAAGAATATTAATATAACTAAAGGTTATAAGTAATTATATCTTTATACCTAAAAGTAGTACTATAAATAGCTTAGCTTTTATAGTACTAGTATTAAAATTTTTATTACTTCCTAATAATAAAAAAGTATAAGCCGCCTACCTAATCTATTCCCCTTAGTATTAATCTTCTAATCCGACCCTAGTTATTAAGGCCTAAAATATATAAAATACTACTATTTATA
>PXOD01000638.1:0-26145 GCA_003012165.1 Paramyrothecium roridum
TTGTTAAATGGAGGGGGAGGGGTAGTGATTACCACCAGAAGACAAACGCGCGAGATTGCGCCAAAAATTGAAGCCGGCCACGAGAATTCTAAGAGCTAATGTTGACTTGTTGTTTTACAGGATCTGAAACCCCGTCGCGGTCAATCTGCGCTTTTCGACGCTTTCGCCTACCTCTCCTCCGATGCGACGCCATGGAACCACACCGCTGTCGCTTGGATTGGTGAGATCGACAACCCTCAAGATGCACCCCTGTCTCCTCCGGTGACCCCCGTGCCTACCACCACGGTCGGTGCATCGTCTCTGAATGCTCTCTCGGCGCCCGTTCCCATCGACAGCTCCGCTCGCCTGCCTACGCCGCCCCCGACCGATGGTCTCTGGGTGCCCAAGGAGGACCAGGAGCGCCTCGAGTACCAATTGGCCCATAACAAGACTATCCGTACTATCCCGGTCTGGCTTTCCGACGAGCACGAGGTCAGTAACGAGGGTATCACTCTCAAGGACCAGGCACGATGGAGACGCTACGCTGAGCACGATCTCTACACTTTGTTCCACTACAAGCAGCACGAGCCGAGCGACGGCCGCAAGGAGCGCATTCAGTGGGCAGACTACTACCGCATGAACCAAAAGTTTGCCAACAAGATCATTGAGATCTACAAGCCCGGCGACATCGTTGTAGTGCACGACTACTTTCTCATGCTTCTGCCTAGCATGCTCCGCCAGCGCGTCCCGAGCATGTACATCTCTTTCTTCCTCCACTCCCCCTTCCCTAGCAGTGAGTTCTTGCGGTGCCTTCCCCGCCGTAAGGAGGTGTTGGAGGGCGTCCTTGGCTCCAACCTCGTCGGTTTCCAATCCTACAGCTACTCGCGCCACTTCCTGAGCTGCTGTACCCGTGTCTTGGGCTTCCCCTCAGACGCGCTCGGAATCGATGTCTACGGTAGCAGGGTCCAGGTCGGCGTGTTCCCCATCGGCATCGACGCTCCCCGAGTCGAAGAAGCGGCCTTCACCGACGCCGTCAACGAGAAGTATAACGCATTAAGGAAAATGTACGAGGGCAAGAAGATCATTGTCGGTCGTGACCGTCTCGACAGTGTCAGGGGTGTCGCGCAGAAGCTTCAGGCTTTTGAGCGCTTCCTTGAAATGTACCCTGACTGGCGTGAGAAGGTCGTCCTGATCCAGGTCACTTCGCCCACCAGCGTCGAGGCTGAGAAAGAGGACACTGGCAACAAGATTGCAACACGTGTCAACGAGCTGGTCATGAAGATCAATGGCCAGTACGGCAGCTTGGGTTTCTCGCCCGTGCAGCACTATCCCCAATATCTTAACCAGGACGAGTACTTTGCCCTCCTGCGAGCTGGCGATATTGGTCTGATTACCTCGGTTCGAGATGGCATGAACACGACCAGTTTGGAATACATCGTCTGCCAGAAGGAGAGTCACGGCCCTCTGATCCTTTCCGAGTTTAGCGGTACGGCTGGCAGCCTCGGCGATGCCATTCACATCAACCCTTGGGATCTCAGCGGTGTCGCCACGAAGCTGGAAAATGCTCTCAGCATGTCTGATGACAAGCGCATGGCCATGCAGACCAGCCTTTACCACCATGTCACGACGCAGACTGTGCAGTCATGGATCACCAAGTTCATCAAGAAGGTTTATACCGTCCTAGGCGACTCCAACAACATTCTTGCCACGCCCCTGCTTGACCGCCCTCTTCTGCTATCTCAGTACCGGGCTGCTGGCAAGCGTTTATTCATGTTTGACTACGACGGGACCCTCACTCCGATTGTTCGAGAGCCTAGTGCGGCTATCCCCAGCGAGCGGGTCAAGGAGGGCCTCAAGGTGCTTGCAGACGACCCGAAGAACCTTGTATGGATCATTTCGGGACGAGACCAGGAGTTCTTGAGCCAACATCTGGGACACATTACCCGTCTGGGCTTCTCCGCTGAGCACGGTAGTTTCATGAAGAACCCCGGCTCTGACGAGTGGGAGAACCTTGCGGAGACGTTTGATATGGGCTGGCAGAAGGAGGTGTTGGCGGTGTTCCAGAAGTACACCGACAGAGTCTCCGGTAAGTGAACATTTATGCATCCCAACCAGCTTATTACTAACTGTCACATGCAGGCTCTTTCATCGAACAAAAGCGATGCGCGCTAACGTGGCACTACCGCCTCGCCGATCCTGAGCTTGGCCTGCACATGGCTAGGGAATGTCACAAAGAGCTGGAAGGTGGTGTTGGCCAAAACTGGGACGTTGATGTGATGCCGGGTAAGGCCAACATCGAGGTGCGACCAACCTTCATCAATAAGGGCGAGATCGTCAAGCGCTTAGTGGCGACCTACCACAACCCGGATGGAGTTCCATCAGAGCTGGATGCCAACCCGGGCAAGATTGAGTTTGCCCTGTGCCTTGGTGACGACTTCACAGACGAGGACATGTTCCGAAGCCTAAACGGGCTTTCCGGAACGACACTGGACCCGGACCACGTGTTCACGGTAACAGTGGGTGCCAGCACCAAGGTGACCCTAGCGAAGTGGCACTTGCTGGAGCCCGAGGATGTTGTCGAGTGCGTGACACTACTGGCTGGCGTAAGCAAGCCGGGCGGCACCGGGGTGGAGCGTATGGGCGAGGTCAACCTCGCAGCGTTGAGCACGGTGGACGGGCAGATCCCGAAGGAGGAGTTCTAGTTTTGTTTTACGAGGGGCAACCCGGTTGCAAAATCACGAAAGAAGCCAAAAAATATTCCGACTTGAACCATGATGGTGTGGCCGAAGTTTTTGCGGGTCTGATAGAGGGAACCGAAAGCGGTTGGACTTGAAACGGCAATGAGTTGGGGATGCCAGTATTGCTTTGGCCGACGTCTTGACGAAGTATTCACGAATGGGCATTATAGAGTCAATTTTAGAGCATTATGAACATTATTGCATTGCAATTTCTTTTTTTCTTCCCTTCTGATTTGTGGAAACCGACGGAGACTGCGACGGACGTTGCGTTGTGGGAACCGGCTCACCACGGAGTTGACTTCGGGGTTAACAATCACAAAAAATGGATGACTAGGCCAAGACTAGATCGATGGTCGTACAACACTAAAAGACAGCTCGCCCTATTGTAGGTGAAGACAAGCAAAGGGATCGTCGGATGGGCTGACCGGGGCTGCCGTTTGACCTGACGTCACTCCCGCGTGGGTGGGACGACGACCCGTCTCGGCCATCTCTTGGGAGTTCTTGGGAGGAGGCAGGGTTCCCTCTTAGCCTGTGTTCAAGAGATTTGAATGCCAAGGGCGTAGGGGGGTTTATACGCTGCTTGAAATATTTGAGCGCAGTTTTGAAGTTACGTCCGTGGTTTTTCTCTCGAGCCGGAACGACTGGTAGAAATTAAAGGTGTCTTGTCGCGAATTGGTAAAGGTTGTCAAACGGCCTCGGCGCTTCGCCGGTCGGTGAAGACGTCATAGCAACGGGCGCGGGAAGGTTTTTGGGGGGGGTTTGGAAGGGGTGACGTCGGGAGTCGAGGCCCCACATTGAGGAAAGAGGAAAAAAATGGGGTAATGGATGGGAAGGAGATCAAGGGTTTCTTGGCAAATGATGAGGCTTGTCATCATGGAATGGGGGAGGACAGAGGTATCAAAGAGTAGAAGAGACGGCTGGTTGCTCCAGGTTACAGATGGCCATCACGAAGAAATTGTGGCATGTGTGTTATTTTACGAACTAGACAGAGTGTGGAAGTTGTCTCTCTGAAGGTGTCGGGTTACATCGCCTCGACGAGTTAAACATTACCGTAGTAGGTAGTCAACATAACAGCAAAGAAAGACAAGTCTCTTCAGCAACAAAGACATCGGCCTCGTCCGATGCGAAGATCTCTGTTCGGTCCCGTGCCGGCAAAGCTAACTGCGTTGGGGGAGCCCCTGTCGCGCAAACCTCCCAGCCTGCGCAGCCGAAGCCCGATAGGTTATAACCATTCACTCACAACGTTTGTGGCTTGCTGGTTAGATGCCGCCCGGACCAGGCACCACGCGACCAATGATCCGCCGCCACCGTAATCCCCAGTAGACGTCATGGCCTGATTCTGCTTGTGGTTGTTTGTTGCTCTCCCTTTGGCTGTCAATGAGGCTCAGCCGGAGGAGGAGAAGGAGGAGGAGTGTGTCATGTCCCTTTTGTTCCCCACAGAATTTCCTCCGGGGCTGGCTTGGACGGACTTTGCGAGCCACGCGATGCCTAGCCCCGGGTCGGTTTCCTTGTGGATGAGGAAAATAGGACCGAATTCTGTCAGAACCATCGGGATCACTCGATTTGTAAGACAGCGAGAAAGAGAAAAAAATTCTGGGGAACCTTAACCAGAAAAAGCAGGGGAACTTTCTACAAACTATGGGGGAGGAGGCCCTGTGGAGTTGATGGATGTGTGGATGTGGGTGGGGGACACTCGGACTCCGGGCTCCTGGGTTGCGAAACGTCATACAAGCCTGGAGTACCGGCCGGGGGGAGTGACCGGGGGCACACTTCGTTCGCTTCTTGCTGGATCCTGCTCGGTGACGGAGGGTTAGGTCATTCATTCATCAGAATTTCTAGAATGGAGAGAAGCAGGGTTCCATCCGGGGAGAGGTGAGAGCAAAGGTATATGAATCCCTAGGCGTGCCCATCCAAGCCGTTGCATTTTTGCCTCTGGTTGATCATTTACAACAACTACCACATGAAAACACCGTGTGAGTGAGTGGGAACAGCAGAGACAGTACGACGGAAAACATTTTATTTTATTTTTATTCAAGTCGTGTCTCATATGAGTTGATACCCTATTTTGTTATTGATCTAGTCTTACATCCTCCCTTGTCTGCTGCTGCTGCTGCTGTTGCCCCAACATGAAGCGGAACGGCATGATGACGGTCACGTTTGACCACCTCGACCCAAGCTCCGAGAAGGCTCGGCACGATGGCGGGCGCCGGTCCGCAGCCGGCTGGGATTACTCCCCGCTGCCGCGTGTGACGATGCGGTCGTTCACCATGGGCGTCCTCGTCTCCATGGGAGGTTTGATGTGAGTTCAACTCGGTCCTCCGGCTTAGCGCACGCAGCGCGTTCGTCTTAAGTCGAACAGATTGGCTAACCAAGCAACCCAACAGTTTCGGCTACGATACCGGTCAGATCTCTGGCTTCCTCGAGATGCCCGACTTCCTCGAGCGGTTCGGTGAGATTGACGACACGGGCGAGCGCCACTTCAGCACCATCCGCTCCGGTCTCATCGTCGCCCTCCTGTCCATCGGCACGCTCATCGGTGCCCTCGCCGCCGCGCCCCTCGCCGACGCCATCGGCCGCCGCATCTCCATCTCCATCTGGTGCATCGTCACCTCCATCGGCTTCCTCATCCAGATCGCCGCCATCAGGGCCTGGTACCAGGTCATGATCGGCCGCCTCGTCGCCGGCTTCGGCGTCGGCGCCCTCAGCCTGCTCGTCCCCATGTACCAGGCCGAGACGGCCCCGCCCTGGATCCGCGGCGCCCTCGTCTGCACGTACCAGCTGTTCATCACGCTCGGCATCTTCCTCGCCGCCTGCTTCAACTACGCCACTGTCCAGGACTACCCTAACTCTTCCGCCTCGTGGCGCATCGTCGTCGGTCTCGGCTGGATCTGGACCCTCATCCTCGGCGTTGGCATTCTGTTCTTCCCCGAGACGCCGCGATACGACTTCCGCCATGGCCAGGGCGAGCGCGCCGAGAAGACTCTGTGCCGCGTCTACGGCGCCAGCCACAACCACCATGCCATCCGCTCTGAAGTCAAGGAAATTGTTTCCAAGCTCGATGCTGAGAAGGCCATCATGGCTCAGACGAGCTCCATGAGCGAGTTCTTCGGCATGTTCAAGGCGCCCCGCATGACATACCGAATCTTGCTTGGTATGATCCTCCAGATGTTCCAGCAACTTTCTGGTGCCAACTACTTCCTCTACTATGGTAAGTCTGGTCTCCCATCGTCATTCTTCGCTTTTTTTTTCTTTCTTCGTCTTTATATCCTTGTTCTCTGAGAACGCTGGTTGTGGCTAACAGTTACGGTTCAGGTGTCACCATTTTCAGCGCCGTCTCCATCGATTCCTTCATCACACAGATTATTCTCAACACCATTAACTTCCTGGCGACGTTCCCCGGTCTTTATATGGTCGAGAAATTTGGTCGAAGAAAGTCCCTGATTGCCGGTTCATTGTGGATGTTTGTTTGCTTCATGATCTTCGCGTCCGTGGGTTACTTCCTCTTTGACGAGAATGACCTCGACGGCTCTCGCACCCCCGGCATTATCATGATTGTCTTTGCCGCTCTTTTCTTCTGTGGTTTCGCCACGACCTGGGGCCCTATGATTTGGGCGATCCAAGCTGAAATCTTCCCTTCGCGATACCGTGCCAAGGGTATGGCGCTGTCGACTGCCAGCAACTGGACCTGGAACTTCTGCATTGGTTTCTTCACACCTTTCATTACAAACGACATCGGTTTCGCGTACGGTTACGTATTCGCTGGATGCAACCTCGTCGCTGCCTTGATTGTCTACTTCTTCGTTATCGAGGGTACCGGACGCACGCTGGAGGAGATTGACACCATGTACCTCCAGCGCGTCAAGCCCTGGAAGAGCAGCAAGTGGGTGCCCCCAAGCCAGGACGAGATGGAGCGCATTCGTCGCGAGGCAGGCATTAGCCTCGAGGCGGCTCCAGTTGGTGGAAGCGGTGCCGCTGGAGAGGATAGGTTGAGCGGAGACACTCACATCGCGAATGATTCGGTTGCGCCCAACGGCCACGCTAAGAAGGATTCGCGAGACGTGGCTCACAATGAGCACGTTTAAGAAGATTTATAATCATTTGTATACTAGCTTATGTGCAAGATTACGTTTGTGTTACTAGCAGGCGTTAGCGAATACGTCTGGATGCCAGATATTACGAATTCACGTTATAATCAAACTTCATCCGCAGTGTCCTAGACAACCAACCCAATAATTGAAAAGATTTGCACGTCTGTCACTACCAAGCTATCTGAGATTCATGATCGCGAATTTCATAAGTGGAAAACATGTACTGGGTTGATACTATGTGGTGCTGTGGCTGCTCAATTGGATAGCTGCATGAGGCGCCGGCGCATTGGTCTGAACTACATCACATACAGTTGAAGTGAACTCAGCTTATGAACTAAGTGAGGAGACTTTTGCTACCAGGAAGAGCATTCCAGTTGGGCGACTCGTCACAATACTAGTCGTGGATTGGCGGCTCCTCAAGAAGTGTCTACCCTGCTGTGCGTCTGATGGAGGCTTTGCCCACAACGCGGCAGGGTTGTGTAAATCATGATCTGATACCAGGTTCAAGACATCCTGATTGCTAATCGAGTACGTGATAGCGTATATTTGCAAATTAAACACGTGATCACGTTGCTTGCTAATCAAATACGTGATCACGTATGTTGCAAGCCGAGTTGTTAAGCGAACGCGGCACGATGTCTCAGGCACCTTTCAGCCTGGTTGCGCTCGCAGTCAGACACAAGTTCGAACAAAGCTTGGCGAACATGGGGTATTTGGAATCACTGTCAGCACCCAAAGTTCAGATGGCGGTGCGCCCCGCCAAATAGAGCAACCCATGTATGTATCATTTTCCGCTGTTTCTTATTGCGTCTCAGCCTGTCATTATCATCGCATGGTCGGCTATTTCCAACGTTTTGGGGGAACCAGCCAAGGCCCGACCATTCTCGACCAATCCACCTCGATCAATGTTTCCGAATTGAAGTAATTAACCATAAGTGCTGAACGCGGGGTGGACGCCTCCCAAAGGTCCTTGCTGGCTTGCGCCATACGATGAAATCATGAAGCGCCGGTTTATGCGCCGGCTCCCCGCCAGGCACCGGGCATCCTAGAAATTATGTTACAAAGAAACTTTGTAAGCACAGCCCTGCACAATTACGGTTTCGTAGTTTGAGTGAGACGGGGTGCGGCAATACGGCCTGCCTTTGACTAGCTGAACAAGCTGGGTGTCGGCACCACGCAAGACATGTCAACTCAGAGAATCGCCGTCTCGGTATGGCAGGGGGAGCGGCGCAAATAAACTCTGCGGCATACTGCGGCGTGTCAGCATGATTCCAAAGGCTCATCATTATCATCATCATCAACAACTCCTTCGATCAAATGTCGAAGGCTCCATGATACAATGCTTCGTGTGTCCCGTTCTATAAAACTCCAGCTACTGTCCTCGAGTTGCAAATCTCATCGACATCATCAGCTTCACAATTACCAGTGTATCTTCTTCGCACTTACACCTCCAATCCACAATCCCATCCTTAATTACATCTACTTCCTTCTCAATGTCTGGAAAGGCCGTTCTCTACGATCTTCCTTCCAAGGGCCCCAGAATTACCTGGACTCTGAACGCCTGGAAGGGCCGCTTGGTCCTCAACTTCAAGGGTACCGACTACCGCATGGAATGGGTAAGCATTCAAGAACTCGACCCGATTGCCGAGCTGCTATAGCTAACCTTGCGAACCAGGTTGAGTATGGCGACATGGAGCCCACCTTTGCGCCCCAGTAAGTACACATGCTTTGCGGCACACTTTGGTTACTACCTTACCTACTGTGGACATCTCAACTACGATCCACATGTACAAACCGCTAACTTGTATTTCACTTCCAGTGTCGAGGCCAACACGGAAGGGTGGCCCTATACCATTCCTACCGTGCAGTTCCCTGACGGCAAGTGGGTCATGGATTCGCGCAAGATCGCCGAGGAGCTCGAGCGCCGCCAACCGGAACCCTCCCTGCGCCTCGAGTCTCCGAAGGTCAGCAAGGTCGATGAGCTCGCGAACCAGGTGCTGGGCGCCCTGCTGCCGAACGCCGTCCACCGCGTCCCTACTCAGGTACTCAACGATGCCTCCGTCGAGCACTGGATCAAGACCCGCACCGCGGCCCTCGGCGTCACCTCGCTTGCCGACTTTGAGCGTGAGAAGGGAGGCCTGCAGGCGTTCAAGGCCGCCGAGCCGGCGCTGCACCAGCTGACTGCCCTCCTCAAGGAGAACACCGACGGTCCCTTCTTCGATGGCAAGGAAGCCGGCTTTGCGGACTTCATCTGGGTCGGCTTCCTGGTGTTCCTCAAGCGTCTAGGTGACGACGCCTATGAGGGTGTCGTTAACCACACTGGCGACCGCGCTGTACATGAGAAGCTGTTGGAGGCTTCGGCTCCTTGGTTGGAGCGAAATGCGGAGTGAACGGGTGATGGGTGGTGGGGTCGACGGCGAGGCGATGAGGGGACTGTGGCAGAGGACGAGGACTCATGGACAGGTCAATTTGGTATTGTCGGCAAGCTTCTAGGATTACAAACTCGAGTCTTCCTATCGTGTATCCTCCCTCCAACCTGCGAGATCCCAAACCGCTGCGCACCGTTCATTTGTCCCATGTTCGTGTCGGCATTCATGAATGTTGTACCTAGTGGATCTCTTGTCAGTATCATAAACAGGAGTGCTCGTGTCGGTTTCTCCCTTGAATCTCGCTGCTCACATGTTTTGGGAAGATCAAGGGCTTAGGAAGACGTATCCGCTTGAGCAGCACCGAGCAGGTTGCAAGAAGCTGCAGCAGACGAGACCCTGGACCCGTCACCGGAGGAAACGCCGCCTTGGCTCCAGGACTCATCGCGTGCACGATCAAACCTAGCCATCTTCCACCATTTTCTCAGCACTCTACGTTTCTTCCCGCCCTGGTGTGGCGCCTCATGGGAGGGCTTGGCAACGTCGCATTGCTTGCGTCGATGGTTGAGGATGAGTGACGACTTGGTCAAGGGTGACAAGGTGTAGAACGCAAGCATGGTGGCCGGGTCGCTCGTAATCTGGCTTTTTGCGGCTTCTTTGTGCGTGATAGGGGGTAATGACAACGGCTGTGTTTTGCAGAGGTCGGAGTGCGTGCGTGATTGTTGCAGAAGTAGAGCTTTGAAGAGGTGACGGGTCAACTGTTGGTTGCGCGGTGCCTGTGAGTGAGTGACTGAAGCAAAACAACATGAGCTGGGCAGCTGGCACAGGCTGCCACTGCATCACCGCCAGCTCACTTCATTCAGGGCATTCACATTTGACCATATTAAACATGGTTGGCCTCTGGCAGCCCTGGCAGCTGGTACAGAACTAGCACGGAAGACAATTGCCTTGCTCAGTTTGAGGTGTGGGCACTGAATCTCTTCTTTGTCTGCTTGGTGCTTAGTCCGTTCAACAGCAGGTTCATCCACCTCAAACAAGGGAAGCAATGCGCACTGCATCCAGCAAACAGCTTGAGCAGAAACAGAACGTCGCAGGTCAGCCGGTTTCCGCAGGCTTCATTGGCTATTGTTATAACCCCGTTTGTGTGCGATGAGGCAGTCCACCTTTTCACATTGGTCCAACGACATGTAGGGTTTGCCCTTGCTCATCCATTTTCCCTGACACCTCAACAACTTCCGTCTCGAACAAGAGCGAGATCTTCTTCAGCTTATTCAAGATCAGCTCGGACGATCGCGGCGTCGCTCTCATCGGCCTTGTGCACGATGGTGCCGACATTATGATGGATCTGGCGCATGGGAACACCCGCGGGCGCCAGATGGTCGGCCACCTAAGCATGTCAGCGGTAGGTCCAGCCTTCACCTTCTCGCCCTTGGCCCTCAGCGTGCCGATAATGCCACCGGTGATCTTGAGGCAGGTGAATCTGAAGTGGCAGCAGTCGATTGGGGGCTTGACCGACTCTTGGAGATTCTTGCCATAGGAGGATGACAAGCTGAAGGCGGCCGAGAAAGATCTGAAAGACTGTACGAGCAGTTGGCGAATCGCGGTCATCCAATGCAGTCAGGAATTGCTGGTTTCTTGACGCGACGAGCCTTACTACGAATCAAGGCCAGGCTGCCCGGGTCTGGGAAACCAAGCTGCTCCAAACGCCGTAGGCATCGAGAACCTGGACGGAACCGAAATTGGAGGTAGAGAAAGGACTACATATTTACTGAGACAGCCGATGCGAGCCATCAGCAGGCTCGACCGCTAAAGGGGGCGTCAATGACGAAATCCCCAGCGGACAAGCGACAAAAAAGTTGACGTAGGTGGAGGTGAAGCCGAAATCCTTTGGCGAGGAGCTCGCTGTCAATGTCACGAGAGTTGGTCATCCCGTCCTCCACTCCTGCTTGGCCACTTCGCGGAAACCCCTCGATATTGAAGCGCTCGTCTTGAGTCGGAATGTTGAGCTTCTTCAGCTGACATGCGAAGGAGACGGGGCGAAGGAGATTGGCCTTGTAGCGTCTTGTCGAACGCCAGCGACTCGTTGAAGTCGGGCATCAGGTCGTCGGTGGCCCTAGAGGAGGCGAGGGAGGTCAGCACGGAACAGAATGAACATAGGCGAGGGCCTGTTGGCGCATACCGGTGAGGCTGCCGCACCATAGCATGGTGAGAGGCTTGTCGCTAGGCATGATGGCGATCGGCTTGCTTGCAGAGTTGTCTGGTTATGAAGAAACGAATCAGTTGGAATAGAAGCTTGCTTGCGCTCGGAGCTTTCTGGAAGGTGTGTTTAGAGCTTTGAGACAAAAGGCCAAGGCGTCATTCAATCAGTCACGGCTTCCAGAGTCCAATTGACACGATAAGCTGCCGCTATCGGTGCCGTCATGCTGGCACCTGAAGAAAAATTATGGGCTTATCTTAAGCTAATCGACTACTTGCAAACCCCCATAATGGGATCGCTAGCTCGCCCCAAGTCCCTGGGCTCGGCGAGGCCGGCATTCAGTGTAACCATATTTCATGTAATCGCTTCGCTACACATGATGCCCAGTTGCTATCAAATCAACGTCGCTGCTACGCCTTTAACATTGGCCTTTTCCAGTAACTTATCCACTCAACAAGCCTGTCCCTCAAAGCGGGGTTTTTGTTATTATTATTATTATTATTTTAAGCCATCAATCAAGATGAAGTCTCATACCTCAAAATGCGAGGGCATCCCAGCGCGCATACAGGGTAACTGGACCGTGTGCCTGTTGTCTCGTCGCACCCAATCGACAATTTCCTTGCGGCATGGTGCTGAATGGCAATGTAACACTGCACAACTTGTCAGCTCACTCCTGACAGCCTGATCCCATTCAATTGTTCAAATGCCGCGCGCCACATTCTTTGACCGTCTCTATCGACCTCCCAGTCCTATGCCCATGTGATAGACTGACGGGACCAGCTCGTTGAGCTGAGATAAGAAACCTCGGCCTGCGACAATAATCGAAACCTTCTTTGCCCGGCAGCCAAATCACCCCCATGCCTGGCCTGCTCCGCAGCTAACGGTAGTCATTCAGCCATGTCATGTCATATCGCAAGATTGGTCCAGAGTCGCTGCCACGAAGGGACCCCTGTCCCCAGGCTAGACCACATTGAATCCTCCCCCTGCGTATCCCATGCAGCTATTCTTGGCCTGGCTTGGGGCGGATGCACCCCCAAGATGATTTGAATCATCTTAATTACATGAGCAGTTGCAGCAGCGTTGGTTGGGGGTTGCGTGTGTGCTCTCGGAGATGGCGGATGTGACGGGCTCTTAAATCTCTTCAGTAGCACATAGCTTCTCGAACGTTTTGGCATTCTGTCTGCGTCTATCCGAATTGACTGTTCAAAGACCGTCGGAGACCTTGCAAAAGCAGCCCGGTCGGTCCACACCGATAAGCAATTGTTCGTCCCAAGCACCTTTTTGGGACGTTTGCCGAGCACAAACACCAGTCCCGGTAGTCCAATCTCACCTTGGCCGTCATGGTGCGATCCCAAGCTTCGCCGCCAACGTCGCCTCTTCCCCAGATCCTCGACGACATCGCGACGATGCTTCCCTTTCCTAAGAAATCGTACCGCGCCCTGGACGACGCCAGCGCCCCCCTGTCCTCGCTAGACCCCGACACGAGCAAGCTACTGCCCGCGCAGAAGCGCACGCACCACGTGTGGATTCAAGGAAAGCTTGCGCCTGTCAAGACGGCCTTGATACCGAGGAGTAGGAAAGACAACACAAAGAGCACGGTGCTGCTGGTACCAGCCGCGCCCGCCAGTCCTGGCGCGTCGAGCAGGGGCACGAGTCCGGCGAGCTCCCGCTTCGCCGACGGCGCAACGCAAATAAGGCGGCGTTCTTTCGATGATGCATATAATGTGGACGATGGTCGCAAGGAGGAAGAGCGGAGGGACGAGGCGCGTAGGAACTGTCAGCCTCGAGGATATGGCATTGGTGGCGCCGGCAACATCAGTGAGTCGGACCATGCGTATTCCGCCCAAGTTGATGGCCTACTGACGGGTTTAGGACGTCCAATCGATGTGATACACGGGCCTTTACGGCAGAAGAGCTTCCAAGGTGGTACCGACACGCCGCAGTCGTCATCAGAGAGTGTAGGCTCAGACGCACCATCTTCGTTACGGCAGTTCCTAGGCCTCGTGCCGGACCGAAAGGGCAAAGCGCGGGGCAGTTGAGCTTCTTGCACGGTCAAGTTTATGATGTACACGAATTATAATTAGTATAGGGGTTCGTACGGCGTTGCTTTCGCGAATATTATTTAACTGGGATCCTCCTATCTGAGCTGCGCTGCCCTTACCCTGGGACCAGCCTCTGCCAGCCACGACGCCAACGGCTCACGAATCCATGTCTAGCAGCGAACAGTGGCGGCCTTTTTTTCCCTCTCTAATCTTGACTTTATTTTTATAGTAGGCGCCGGCTTGCATGGCACACATCGAATGTTGAGGACCGACATCTTATCCCACAGCCTCACATCATTTCTATGCTTGAACGCCATGAATTGCCCTACCAAGGTGCCAAGAAATAGTAAACACATCTTTCCAGTTATGGAATTCCCCGCTCATGAAAAGAGGGTCTTGCGAATTGAGGGACTGTTTGTTCCAAGATCATGGTGTCTATACCTTATTCTTAATCAGTAAGCGGGAGCTATCTCGGCTGTTCGTGGTGCCGATGCCTCATTTTGGGTCAGTAATGAGGGGCTCTCCCGGTGTAAGTGGTGCATTTGGTCACTCGGCAAAGAAGCTCGACGAACTGGTAAAGATCCGCGAGGGACTCTTGGATCTTTCGCCGAGCAATAGTATGGGCCCCCAAATACCTACAATGGTGACCCGGGCCTCTTATGTGTCATCTACTCCATTTTTTTGGGCCGAGTCAGCGGGGAGGCCGAGATCTTCTGTAAGTCGGAGTCGGAGATGGCTATGTATGGTTGCTGCAGCGGGAACACCCCGCGCCTACAACGTAACATTCCATCACACTTTAACTTGCCCGAATCGTGCCCATTTGTGAACAGGCAAATAGCCTTTGTTAGTCATGATGCCACGGCCGCATTTGACAAGACTTTTTGAGGGGAAAAAGCCCTCCCAAGGAGCCAAGATTAATATAAAAGGGGCCCTGGTGACAGGACAAGCGCCGAAGCCACCCAGCTTCGGAACCCCACCCTCGGCGATTGCGACTCCGCTTTGACATCGTACTAGGCCTCGTATAACTCGCAAGCATCATGGCAAGGCTGTGGACTTTACTCTCTCAACTCTTTTTCTTCAGTCTTTTTCTGAACTCAGCATACGCCATGTTCACCATCGAAGCGCAAGCAGGAACAGACGCGTGGCGCAAGCCTCCGTCCACCGATGTCTTCAACGGTAAGCTCACACGTCTTCAATGGCTTAGCAATGGAGACGCTGACAAGCGCTACTTAAATGCTTTCAGTCCCTACAGCAGCCGCACCCGGAGCCGTGACAGTCAACAAGTTGGAGAATTTTGTTTCTACATCGGTCTCCTTCCGCTTCACCCCTCAGATTATGTACGACCAGGCCGGGCTCATCCTTTCCCTGCGCCCTGCCAACGCCTCCTGCACTGAAATCCCCCCAAAGTGGATCAAGGCAGGTATCGAGTTCTACCAGGACAAGTCTCGCATCGGCACCGTGGGTACCGACACCTGGTCCGACTGGAGCATTGCGCCGGTCGAGACCCAAGCCAATGAGCCTTTCGTTGCCGGCGAAACCTGGACAACTGTGCTCGTCGAGAGAAAGCTAGATGATCTTGGATTGAGCCTCTGGGTCTACCAGATCATTGGAGAGGAGAAGGTGCCTCTTCGAGAGATCAACTGGCCCTATGGCTACGGTGACGACTGGGTGTTGAAGGTGGAGGCTTACGCCGCGAAACCTCAACAAGGGCCACCATTGACAGCTGAATTCAAAGACTTTAGAGTCGAATGGAAGGAATAATGGTGATTTATCATTAAGGCCTGAACCAAATCATTGGGCATGGTTTGTCTACCTTAGCTTTGGAGCGAAGTATAGCCAAATTGTCCTTGACCCAGTTGAAGTCAGGCCTTCTGGGAGCATCCTTCAATATCTTCCCCTCGATGGCGAAGAGCTGCAGTAGTTGATTGGTATCTTTTTGATTTCACTTGGGATACTTCCGTTCCTACCTACATTCGATCCATTGAATATGCAGAGTTGGGCATGTACGACCGAACTGAGAAAGCTAGCGTATTACTGTTCTATTATTTTTCCAATGTTTGACGTAGGTGCCGAGCATCGTCTCTCACCATGGAAATGTACCTAAGAGAGACTAAAGCTGGTGCCATTCAACAGCCCGTAGGAACCGACTGAAACTTCTATTGAAAGGAGGAAATGGTATATCACAGCGGCTGTACCACACACCATTGTCTTATCATAAACTTAAAGGATGACTATATTTATTCAGCTATATGTGCAATTATGAGTTTTGGCATATTGGCCGGTTCACGGGTTGGAAAATCTTGATCTGTTCGTGATTCCACGCTCTCTGCTGTGATTTAGTACAGCTTTGAGATTGTTATTAGCTGTCTCCAAAACTCCATTACTGTATTCATTTACTCTTTCCTTTTTTACCAGAAATGCAAGTATGGAAAAACCTCGCGAGGAGTGTTACCCTAGCTCATGTTTGAAAGCAGGATGTGCATCGGTACGTTCTGCCTGATTGCACAAGAAGCCCCCATATGTCTACGCCCATCAACCAAAATTATGTAGGTCTCAGACTTCAACGCAAAACCAGACTGTGACACAGTCTCCTTTGAAGCACGATGCTGGGGTCACGACCGCGCGTCATCCCTGAGAAAGGGGCAAAGTTCGAAAACGGGACAATTACCTCCGAGCCACTAGGGGAGCCTGCGTCGTGTCATTGGCTGTATGCGTGATGACGGTGGCTTCACTACCATGCGGAGAACCCTGTGTAAGTCGGGCAGCACGACCCCGCCAAAACCTCACTGTAGCGGAGGGGAACAGCCATCGAAATTGTTACTTTCGACTAAAACTGTTACAATAACTTGAATTCAAATGTTGTTCAAAGAGGAAAACCGCCTAGTCTACGGCTTTGATGCCGAGAGGCTGTGGATTGAATCATGGGGTCAGAATGCTTTACGCGTACGGGCTACCAAGCAGAGCACCATGCCTCGAGAAGACTGGGCATTGCTACCACCTACACAGACGCAATCGGACATCAAGATTGAGGAGAACTCGGCAACTATAACCAATGGCAGCATCAAAGCCGTCGTTACCAAAGGCGGAAAGGTTACAGTGTGGAACGCCTCCGGCAAATTGCTCCTGGAAGAATTTGCCCGTAATCTTCATGACGTGAACGACCCCAAGGCCAGCGCCCTAGGCATCGAGGCCCGAGAGTTCAAGCCCATCATCGGCGGGGATTACCAGCTCACCGCTCGCTTCGAGAGCCTGGACCCAAAGGAGAAGCTCTTCGGCATGGGCCAGTACCAGCAGCCACTGCTTGACATCAAGGGTCAGCAGCTGGAGTTGGCTCACAGGAACTCTCAGGCCAGCGTTCCTTTTGTGCTGTCGTCTCTAGGTTACGGCTTCCTCTGGAACAACCCGGCTGTGGGCAAGGCCATCTTCGGCAAGAACCTTACGAGCTACGAGGCATTGTCGACCAAGGCTTTGGACTACTGGATCGTTGCGGGCGACACGCCGGCCGCGATTGTCGAGGCATATGCGGACGCAACGGGCAAAGTGCCAATGATGCCCGAATACGGCTTGGGTTTCTGGCAGTGCAAGCTGCGCTATCAGACGCAGGAAGAGCTGCTTGAGGTGGCGCGTGAGTACAGGCGTCGCGAGTTGCCCATCGACTTGATCGTCATTGACTTCTTCCACTGGCCGAAGCAGGGCGAGTGGAAGTTTGATCCAACATACTGGCCTGATCCTGGTAGGTGCTCATCTTGATAAACACTCCAAGACTGCCTCTAAGTGAACCTTTCTCCAGATGCGATGATCAAGGAGCTGAAAGAGCTCAAAATTGAATTGATGGTATCTATTTGGCCAACAGTAGACAGACTGTCCGAGAACTACGAGGAAATGGTCGAGAAAGGGTATCTAATCAGGACTGATCGCGGATACCGCCTCGCCATGGACTTTCAAGGAAACACAGTGCATTTCGATCCGACAAACCCCGGAGCGCGGGAGTACGTGTGGAACAAGGCGAAGGAGAACTATTACTCCAAGGGCATCAAGGTCTTCTGGCTGGATGAAGCCGAACCCGAATATAGTATTTACGACTTCGATAACTACCGCTACCATCTCGGTCCCAACGTCGCTATCGGCAACCTCTATCCACTCG
This sequence comes from Paramyrothecium roridum, assembly GCA_003012165.1. Classification (NCBI taxonomy): domain Eukaryota; kingdom Fungi; phylum Ascomycota; class Sordariomycetes; order Hypocreales; family Stachybotryaceae; genus Paramyrothecium; species Paramyrothecium roridum. The sequence goes on from PXOD01000638.1 coordinate 17,555, forward strand.
AGTACTCACGCGCCTTTTACGAAGGAATGGAGAAGGAAGGGCAGAAGAACATTGTCAACCTCCTCCGCTGCGCATGGAGCGGCAGCCAGCGTTATGGGTCACTGGTGTGGTCTGGCGACATCGCATCGTCCTGGCCCAGCTTCCGAAGTCAACTGACCGCCGGCTTGAGCATGGGCATCTCGGGCCTCCCTTGGTGGACGACCGATATTGGAGGTTTCTACGGCGGCAATCCTGACGACCACGCTTTCCGAGAGCTTCTCGTCCGCTGGTTCCAATGGGGCACGTTCTGCCCCGTCATGCGTCTCCACGGCTTCCGCCAACCCATTCAGCCGCAGCACGGCACTACCGGCGGCGCCGGCTGCCGCAGCGGCGCGCCGAACGAGGTGTGGTCGTACGGGCCCGAGGTGTACGAGATATGCAAGAAGTACCTCCAGATCCGCGAGGACCTCCGCGAGTACACGCGCAAGCTGATGCAGGAGGCGCACGACAAGGGCACGCCCGTGATGCGGGCGCTGTTCTATGAGTTCCCGGAGGACAAGGCGTGCTGGGAGGTGGAGGAGCAGTACATGTACGGCGACGAGTATCTCTGCTGCCCCGTGATGGAGCCGGGCAAGACGAAGCTGAGCGCCTATCTGCCGAAGCTGCCTGGTGGCGAGAAGTGGAAGTCGTTCTGGAGCGATGATGTGTTTGCGAGCGGGGAGACGGTTGAGGTCGACTGTCCTCTGGACACGATGCCCGTGTTTGCTCGACAGAAGATCTGATGCGGATACAATACTTACTTGTGAGTAGATGAGAGGAGAACAAAATTGTAGACCTTCGTAGATACACCTAGAGAAATCCATGCTTGAATCGCAGCCACTCAATACTCAGCTCAATGGTACAGTAAGTTGTACATCTTTGTGGGTAAAAGTCAATGTTTAAATGTCGCTATTGGTCTCTAGTTTCCAGTATTACCAGTTTTCCCAAATTCTCCCTTCGCTCTATCATTTATGCCGCATGCTTATCCCTATATACAGCAGCTCGCGGGGGTATCGAGGTTTTACAGCTGAAGAGCGATCAGCACAGTACCCAACAGAGCAGCAAGAGCGGTGCTGGACCCCAGCGTCGAGGCGGCAGAGGGTGGCGCGTTGGCGTCGCCGCCCTTGTTCGCCTCCTCGCTGCCGTTGCCGCTGTCGCTGCCGCCGCCGCCGTTTTGGTTGCCGCTGCCTCCGTCCTTGCTGTCGCGGCCGGAGTTGTCACTCACCTTGGCCATGGTCACGCCAAAGGCCGGGTTCTTAATGGAGCGCACCTCGCCCGCCTGGTTCCGGTGGTAGACGAACTCGGCCAGACTCTGGTAGTTGTACGAGGCGCGGTCGTAGCTGAACCACGTCTCGCAGCTGGCGTCCTTGAAGAAGAGCTGGTCATCGAGGTGCGTCTTCTGCTCATCCGTCTTGGCGTCGAAGGCCGCGCGCCAGGCCACATTGCCGACAAGCGCATGGGTCTTGGACTGGCCAGACTTGGTAGGGTACAGTCTACCCACGACAGCAGGCTTCGGCTTCTTGGGGTCTTTGAGGCCCTCTGCGCCCTGAAGGCTATAGAATCCAATGTTGTTCAAGACGTCGAATCCGCGGACGCGGAACTCGGAAATAGAGAGACCAGGGCCGTCATCGACCTCGAGGACAATGGTCGAGTTGGTGGACTCGTCGACGTAGGTGCCGCTGTAGCCGGTGGGGGATGCAACTTCGTCCTTGCCGGCCTTCTCGATGGCAGGGAGCAGGTGGGAGATGATGGCGCTGAACATCTTGGTGCGAGCGTGGGCGTCGAAAGTCACCTCCTGACCAGCAGTCATGACGGAGACGACGATGTCGTAGTCAGGGACGATGCCCATCAGAGCATGGTAGAGGCCGAGGTCGCCGCTCTTGGTGTACACGTCGATGAGGCGGCCGTCAGTGGTGATCTGGTCGCTGCGCAGGATCTCCCAAGGACCGCCAACGCTGTAGCCGTAGGTGCTGGTGTGGGAATGGGGCTTCATCCACTTCCGGGTTTCCTTGGGAGAGAGCAGACGGTTGCGGTAGATCGCTTCGGCAAAGGCGATGAGGTCGTTGGTGCTGGAGAACATGCCTCCGGCGCTGCGCTGCTGTTAGCGTTCAAAGTCTGGGGACTTGAGGGTGATGTGACGTACGGCTCGAACACACCGAGGGTGCCGTTCCAGGTGACCTCACCCTGGGGCACGAAGCCCTTCTTGTCGAACGAAGAGACGGGTCCGTTGAATGAAGAGCTCTTCATACCAGCAACGTCGTAGATGCCTTCCTTGACGAGGTCCTCAAACTTTCCTCCGGTGGCGGACTCTACAACCATGCTGAGCAGAGCGAAAGCGATGTTCGAGTAACTGGGGCTCGTGTATGTGTTGAAGACTGGAGGCCGGCTGTTGATGTGGGCGATCAAATCCTTGCTCGTGCAAGTCTCGGTGTCGCCGAGGCCAGAACATTGAGGACCGGTCCCCTTCTTGACTTCTGGAAGACCCATGTCCGTCCAAGGACCAGATGGGAAGGCTGCCAGATCAGTGGCCACTAAAAGGTGTCAGCGAGAGGGTTGGCAGTTTGGGCGGCTTGAAAGCTTACGGTCGGTTGCCAGACCAGAAAGGTGGTCGGTCAACGACTCGATGGTGACGTCTTCCCAGATCATGCTGGCGAGAAGGTCGTTCTTGGTGGAGTTGTGCAGCTGAGGGAGGTACTTGAGGATAGAATCGTCCATTTTGATCTTTGGGTTCTGCAGTGCCAGCAGAGTTGGGAACATCTTGGAGATGCTTCCGACACGGTAGATTGTGTCCTCGTCGATCTTGATGGTGCCGATGCCCGACAGCGCGGAGGGGGTGTGGTGGTAGTTGAAGAGCAGCTCATCCTCGTGCAGCGACTTGACGGCGATGGAGATGCCGCTGGTGTTTAGCTTGTCCGCAATCGCATCCAGGCCCGCGACGAGCATCTTGCTCGCCTTCTGCACATCTTCGCTCTTGCTGGGGCTCTTGGGAGGGGGCAGCACGGCGCCCAGGGGTGGGCAGATCTTGGCGTCGGCCGAAATGAGGAGCGAAGACGCAGCGAACGCTGCCAAAAGAGTGGAAATGGAAGGCATGTTGGCGAAAACGAAACCGCGACGAAAAGGAAATAGAAAGAAGAAGAAGAAAAGAACCAATAACTAATGTGAAGGAAAATGAATGGAACTGAGTTGTTGGGCCACACCATTCAAAGGCGGGCAGCAACATGATATTTAAATCGCATGGCCTCCTGTCAGCAATTGTCCCCTGAGTAGAGAGGCTCAGCCAACGGCCCAGCCCCAGTCATTTGCCAATCTGGCACCCTCGCACTCGTTCGGACCATCTTGGCAATCCTACCTTGGGGACCTTGCATGGGGGACACAACGGCACGCACCCGAATCTTGGGTACGGCGAGCTAGGAGATCTCACCAGATCGTCCATGTACATGGCTGCTCGCATTTATCTTCAACAAAAGTCCGACGCGGCCAATGGCGCAACATCAATCTTTGCGACAAAGCCACTCAAGCCTCGGGGGGGATGAGAAAGATCAACAGACAGGGCTGAAATGGCGGATCGGAAATGCTCACTTCCCTGCAGTTTCAGGACCCCTGCTGGTCCAACCTGGCTACCGGCCGTCAGTCCAATCACGCTCCCGTTTTTTTTTTTGCTCGAAAAGCCCTATGCCAAAGTGCTTCTTCTGCCGTGATCCACAGCACTCCAACTCATGGCAAATGTGCGCTGGCATCACTTCGTGGGACCATGCCCGTCGAAGCCAGTCGTCAATGGCTGTGGCGATTTCTTTTGCGAACGAGATCCGAGGATGCAGGGTTTACATTACATCCTAGACTTGACCCGGCTTCAAGGGCCCTCGCTTGCGTGAATCCCACAGCAATCTGCCTCGCAGACCGAGAGGTCATGCTGATGCGAGGCGTAAGGTTCTTCCAAGTTGGCATTTGTTATCACCTCGGATCAGCTCGGACTCTGGGTTGAGATCAACTCGGCAGTTTGCGTGGCCAAGCTTAAACAGGTCCCCAGTTGTAGACATGGTGCGATTAAGCGTAAATGGCTAGCATGTGGCTCAGCAAACGTACGACGGAGTTCATGGCGCGCTTCCAGGTTTGTTTTTGCTGCGGCGGTGGATAGGGGCGAATGCGCTCAGTTACGCGGTGGGCTTTCGGGTGCGCTGCCGTCCGCCATAGATTCGTCTCGGCTTACGCATGAGTTTGTATCATCGCAACGCACCCCGAATCTCTTCATGATCCATGACGCTGATGATGATGACCGACATCTTGGGCCATTTTGCAACACAGCCCTCGTGTCGCTGGAGGCCTTCATTGCACAGGTCGGACTCCAGCTCGGACCTTAATTTATTTCCATGTTCAAGGCAGCGACAAGACCAGATCCTTCGCTTTCCCCAGAATGTCAGCAGCCCGAGGCCTATTACAGAACAGCGTCTCCACCATCCCCTGGCCCCTAAGCCCGTGGAGCTTCTTCACTGTTTTAAAAATAGCAACCACTGGCTTGGCTGGTCGGGGCAATCGGGTGAGGAAAGGCTTTTCGGTGGGCATCGGTCCAGCACCTGGGCTTGCTGAGTTTGGTGCTTGCACCATGAGCTTTGGCTTGGTGGATGCATTTGCTAGATGTGATTTGATTCACTGCGCTGCCAACATCTTCATCACTCCGAGATGGACTTGGTCGGTTTCTGCTCAGACAGACTTCATAAGAAAACGAGTGCTCTGGCGCTGTGATTACGGCAACAACACACGCGTGTCATTATTTTGACATGATTACAGCTATGTGAGCCTCAATTAGCCTGCACGTAGTTCGTGATCAGAATGGTGGGAGACAACTCGGTCAAACGCTATCTGCTGTGCAGCAATTCAGATAACGTACAGGGTAGGTGAAGATGCGTGGGTGATGAAGGAAAACCATCTTTATTACTATGAGTGTCAAACCCTTCGGAAAGACGCGCAAAACAAGGCAAGAAAATACGGCCACCTCATCTCAGCTTCTCGCGGCGCGAATGCAACCCTAAGTTTATCCTTATCCCTTCAAAAATTATTGTGCTTCACCTTGCATCGTTGCGGCGTAAGCTTGACCGTTTGTATCGCATACCTTGACTTCAGTGGCGAGGACCATGAACGGACCAATGAGGAGACTGCAGTTTGCGAAGCTCCTTTTTTGGGGCGACACTCCCCGAAACCAAAACCCCCGCAAACAATGGGAAATCTTTGGAAGCCGGAGTCGGAGTCGGAGATGACCCTGGTTATTGCTGGGGAAAGGACGAATTGATGATGCCTCTGCGGGGTATTTCTGGTTCTTCTCGTCGGCCGCCGCCAATCACGACCCGACGGAGATCAAACGCTAGGCCATTTAACTCATTGACCTACCGTGGGGGCGTCGGTCCGATCAACCGAAGGTGCGCTACTCGAAATTCGTCTTGGTTGAAGAATGTGACGAGTCGCGCCATCCCCACGACATTAGACGAGTTCGCGGCAAAGGGTCGTCTCCCAGCATCTTGTGACCACTTGGATATTAATTGTTGAGTGGTGGGTGCATTGAACAACGTTGACCGCCACGAGCTTTTAAGAGACGGCGCTCGGCGCCTCATTCACAGCTTCGTCTGGCGCATGTCCCGAGTTGCGTCCTAAAACTTCGGCTCCGGCTCCGGCTTCCCCTTCGCCTTCGCCTTCCACTTTTCAGTTCATCAGGTTATCTCTTATCGCACCGCCGGACCAGTTCGTCTCGTTCTCCGCAACCTCACGAACCAGCACAATGGCGACGGCGACGACGACATTGGCTCCGCCCGCGCCCGTAGAGCCAATTGAGCTGCATGGCCTCAACACGGGCGGCGATGGCGGCGCTGGCCGTCCGCTCGGCTCCCTCTCGCCCAAGCACGACGCGACCATCGACGACGCCAAGGACCAGCCGCGCAGCTCCGAGGAGGGCGGCTCCCCTCCCGTCGACGCCCACGGCGAGGTCGAGCGCTGGAACTATCCCAAGGGCAACGTGCCCAAGCTGGGCTTTGTCTTCTTGTGCTTCATCATTGCCGGCTTGAACGACGGTGCCGTTGGCGCTCTGATTCCCTACGTACGTGCACATTGATATGCGGCAGTCAACCAGCTGCCCAAGCGGATGGTTGCTGACTCTTAGTCCTACAGCTAGAAGAGTACTATGATCTCAACTACACCATTGTCTCGCTTATTTTCCTGACGCCCTTTGCCGGTTACTCCGTTGCCGCCTTCGTCAACGCCCGCATCCACATGGCCCTGGGCCAGCGCGGCATCGCGTATCTTGCGCCGCTCTGCCACATCGCCACCTACGCCGTCCTCGCCTCGCACCCGCCCTACCCTGTTCTTGTAGTCTGCAACGCCCTCAGCGGTTTTGGTAACGGCCTGACCGACGCCGCCTTCTGCTCCTGGGTCGGTGCCATGGACAAGGCCAATGCCATTCAGGGCATCATGCACGCCATGTACTCGGTGGGCGGTCTGTTTGCGCCCCTGATCGCGACGTCGATGGTTGTCCAGGCCAAGCTACCCTGGTACACGTTCTACTACGTTATGGTGAGCTACCCATTCCAGTATTTCTCCTTATCAACTCAAATTATTGAACAACGTTAGGTCGGTCTTTCTGTGCTTGAGCTGGTTGGCCTGTCCATTACCTTCTGGCACCGGACTGGAGCCCACTACCGTGCACAGCACACCGATGGTGAGGGAGGTTCTGGTGCCGGCACGAGGGAAGCCATGAAGTCCAAGGTGACGTGGCTCTGCGCCCTGTTCTTCTTTACTTATATGGGTGTTGAAGGTAAGTCGTATCTTTATGATTCACAGCTCTAGCAAGTCTAACTCATCTTTCTAGTTGGTCTCGGCGGTTGGGTCGTTACTTTCATGCTGCGTGTCCGTCATGCAACCCCTTACGCATCTGGTATCTCGGGCTCCGGCTTCTGGGCAGGCATGGCTGTTGGACGTGCGACCTTGGGCTTTGTCACGGAGCGATTTGGTGAACGCCTGTGCATCTCCATCTATATTGTCATCTGTTTGGGACTGCAGTTGCTCTTCTGGCTCGTCCCCAAGTTTGTCGTCTCTGCTGTCGCCGTTGCCTTCCTCGGGTTCTTCCTCGGACCCCTATTCCCTGGTGCTGTTATGATCACGGCCAAGCTGCTCCCAAAGCGCATTCATGTGAGCGCAATCGGCTTCGCTATGGCTTTGGGCGGAACTGGTGGTACCGTGTTCCCGTTCATCATTGGCGCCATTGCTGGTAGCAAGGGTGTCAAAGTCCTGCAGCCAATTATTCTGGCTCTGATCGTCGTTGTTGCGCTTGTCTGGATCAGCTTCCCTCGCCTCAAGAAGAGGGACTAGGAGAGCAGAAGGCCAACCGCAATCAAAGTGATAGAAGGAATACCTCCAAAGAGCGAATGGAATTTGGAATAGATTGTCTATAGAGCAGCTGTATTGACCTGGTTATCAGGACAGATAGTCCCTATCAAGATGTATTCTTGTGGCGCTGTAACTGTTTACGGCTATTCAAAGTTCTGCTGCCATAGTGCGCTTGAAATGATTGTCAACTATGTGAGCTAGGTGTTCCTGCTGGTGCGAGAGACTGACACTGGCCACTTGAATATAAAGGACAGTGGAAGTGGAAAAGGAAGACGCCCTTGCTACTCCCGCGTCTATAGACTAACTTGTTTCGTTAAAACCACTTAGCAAACGAACATTGTCCTCGCAGTTGCGCGAATCAAAACTTTTTCGATGTCAATGTGTTGTAGGTGATAAGGCAACCCCGATGTTGTCAAGTTCTTGAGGGCATGAGTACAAGACATATTGATAAGCCACATTCCTAAATCCATATATGATTTCGGGATAGCCAGTCTTTGTGATGACTTTTTCCAGATACCTTGTGCTATCAGGTCGTTTCAGCAGTACTTGATAGCACTCTCAAGTGGAGTACTTGCAAGCATATGAACAGTCTTGGAAACCTCATCATACGTATCGCGCAACAAGCACGACCTTGAGGGATTCTGAATATGCTGAAATCGAATCTGCAGATCTGTCGCAGTAGTAATGAGACGGAGACTAGTGTTTTCATACGTCTGTATTTGCGGCCGCTTGGGGAAGCCAAGGATGGCGGAGGCTTGCGCCAATTTGCGCCACGCAGACTTCAAGATAAGCTGGCGTGCCACGCACAGCGGGAATTTCATAGCGTAGTCATTAAAAGTTGGGGTCCGATTGGCCCCCGCGACTTAAGCTTATCAACAGACTGAAACACATACACTTGAAATCAGGAACACCTTACCCAGCAATCAGGTAAATACCTAACCCATACACTAGACACCTTACCCAGCATTTCGAGTGTATTTGCGTAAAGACACTACTAGCATTCTGATCATCCGAAATACCGATATCAACATGCTGGCCTCACACACAGTAAGACCCCCACTAGACGGTTTCTTTCACTTTAATTGAGATTGAAACTGGGGTCCTTTGCCAATATCGTCGCTGGGAGATCGAAATACTAGAGACTCTTTTGATCCAGGGCCTCTAATACGCCCAGCCTTGTAGCTACTACCTTGATTCAAAGGTAT